>CAMZMU010000107.1:61204186-61273535 GCA_947311845.1 Poa pratensis
CCGCATCGCAGTGGGAAATAGTGATCCCATTCATATGATAGCATGATACCACTTCTTAAAATTGAAATTTTAAAGTTTTTATAAAATTCCAAAACAAATGGTGGGTGTACACAAGATGTGCGTTTACATTCCCTAAAATTTTCAAAACCGAATTGAAAATACACAGGGAAACAGAAGACAAATTGCTATGTGAATAGTGCCATTTGTGTTTTCATCTTTTTTGATGCTATTAAGGTTATATTTGTCTTTTTTTTTTTTTATGCATATACTTTGGAATTTGGTTCTACAAATCGTAGGAATAGTAAACACACAACTTGTGAACACATACAATTTTTTACGGTTATTTCAGAAACTTCAAAAACTTGAATTTTGAGTAGTGGTATCATGATAGCATCTGGGGAATGGAATCACTAGAATGCACTCGCATCGCAGTGCTTTGAGTCACAGCCATTCTGTCGCGGCGGCATAGCTCTCATTTTTTTATAAATCTTGGGTAAAGACATTGATTTCCCTGTCCTGAATGCACGATAAGTCGATACTTCACTATAGAACTAAATTAATGGTTATCATCTTCTCCGAAGCACAATTTGCACATGTTCATAAAAGAAAAACGAAATCATGGATCATTATGGTTTTGATAATCCTCTCATGCTGGGTCTCAGTGGGTTCTCGTAGCAGGTATCGTAGTCGATGACCTCGGTGTTGAGGACGCCGGTGTTGGGCAGATCCTGCAGCGTCGCTGATCACCTGTAGGGCGACAAGCCAAAGAGCAAGGACGGACCCAAGGGGTGTGGGTAAAAAAGGTGTTATGAAAACCCTCCTTTCAATACTCCCTCCATCCTAAAATAAGTGTACTTATAGCTTTGGTATTAGGTAAAAAGAAATAAAAATTGACCAAATTTATAGAAAAAATTGTAACATATATGACATAACATTGGTATATTTTGAAACTTTATTTCAAGATGAATCTAGTGATAGTATTTTATATCACAAATTTGAGTACTTTTTCCTACAAAATTGGTAAAAAATTAATAAGTTTAACTTACCCAAAAATGTAGAAGCACACTTAGTCGAGGACTGAGGGAGTATGTGGTTTGACCCCTAAATTTGTGAGAAATTGATTATATGTCACGCTCCAAGTAGTCTAGTGTTCAATTGGCCCCCTCCTTCTAAAAGCATCTCTACCAGAACCCTTAAACCGTCGAAAACTGAAAAATCCCGGCGACTATACGGGCTGGGGCGATTTTTGGGCCATAACAGAGCCCGTATAGCCAGCCCGGCCCGTAAATATTTTACACTGGCTGTGAATCGAGTCCCCGACCTCTATTTCTACCGTGCGGGGGGCTCGAGACAGGTCACACCCTGTTGCATTCCGCCGCCGCACGACGTCAAATCCGCCACCTCGCACTTGCCGCCGGTGAGGAATTACTTCCCATCGCGTACAGATACGGCTCCACAGCACCCCAGGTGGCCGCGTGGTGTCTCAATTGGGCGTGGGGACCGTTCACGACCTTGAGCGGCGACGGCTACAACTCCTACGAGGAGTAGAAGAATCTCTCGGTTCCGACGCGCCCTGGAAGCGAGCGGCACGCCGGTACACGAACTACAACATGTCGCCGCCGCGTGTCCTCCTCCACCCCGCGGTGCCGGAGTTTGACTGAAAGCGAGCGGCGCGTCTTGACGGGGCAGGGATGCGCTCGCCGAAGAGGGGAGGCAGAGGAGGGGGCCCAGATCGAGGGCTACGACCCGGCGGCGTTCGCCTCCGCCATCGGGCCGGAGGACTTCTTCCCAGAGAGCTCCGTCGACGCCATCACCGCCGTGCTCTGAGTGCGCACCACGCGGGAGGAGGAGCTCCAGAAGCGCCACCACCGGGACGAGGAAATCGACGCCCTCCTCTTCGAGCAGGGGGTCGTCGCCGAGCGCGCGAAGCATGAGAGGGTGGAGGAGTGGCGCCGCGTAGCCGAGGCAGAGGACAAGATATTCATCGACCTCGGCTCCGACGAGGAGTGAGCGACGCCGCTGCGTCGCCGCCACACCCGATGGCTCCGGTGAGAGCCAAAATTTTGTAACTAGGGTTTAGGGTGGCGACACATTTAGATTCCAGTATGTAAAAAAATCGTTATCATGTTCTTTGCCGCGGATGATGAATAACTCGTGATGATATTTCTATTTGTTCCTGCGACTGCCAAATTTTTGAATTTACAGTTTAATTTGCTGTTTCTGTTCTGCACGGTAATTTTTCAACCTGTAAAATTGGTAAAACACGAACTGTATCTCGCGTTTACAGGCTGGGATACGGTTTCTCGTACAGATGCTCTAACAATCCTAGCTTCGTTCCTGCGAGTGGGATACGCTCAACAGTAGAAGTAGAAGTGTAGAACAAATCGAGATGGCCGGCGCGCTCGACATGAAGACTTTAGGAGGCGTGGTGCGCGGGCGGCGGCGCAGTCTGTTCCGGAGTCAGTTGCTTAGAGCGACGTCAGCTCGGCGGAGGACGGGCGGGACGAGCGACGATGGGAGGGAGGTATCGCCACCATCGACATTTGCCGGCATATAAGCTCCAAACCGAGCTCGGATGGGATTGCGGTTGAGACACGAGATCCCTATAAACGAGCCGCCCGTTATTCCTCCGAACCCTAGAATCCCCAATTCCGGACCCTGTCATCGCTCCCGTCGCCGCCGCGCCTCCTAGCTTACACGGCGCGCGGAATCACTCGGTAAGCACATCTGTTACCTCAATTCCAGCCGCAATGGAGCATCCGAATTGAGTTTTGGATTGGTTTGGTTCGGGCGAAGTTGAGGATTCAAATTGAATTTCGATTGATTTCAGTCGGAGTTGTTCGAGTCTCCACGCACACTCAGCGGCGAAGCTTACATAGTTACATTGCCACGCCTGTAAGCATGTGACCAGAAGTCATGAAAAAATATTTTCGTAAGAAAAAAGTTTAGTGCATTTACTTAAGTGTGGGTTCTGTGGCTGGAAGGCAATGTCCTTGGTAATTGCCATGGTCATGAGGTTCTTCCACATAAATAACACTGTTGAATTGTACATGTATCAAGTAATTTTCAGTTCACTCAGTCTCAGCACGCCTAGGTTCAAGTTTCTTTTATTTAGCAAATTGCCCGTTCGGGATTTTGTAGCAGCACCTGTAAAGTCCGTGTAGATGCTGATCCTTTTGCCTTTTATGCACAAGTTCATCTTAGCCCTCTGCCTCTCTAAACCTAGCAACATGTTACTCCACCAGCTTTGAGTTTTATGGTGGCATGTTCATCGATACCTATAAAATTTTCATTACAAAGTCATTCTTCATTAGCTAGCAACTTGTTACTCCACCATTTTTGAGTTTGGTCATGTTATTTTACATGAGACTTCTACTAGCTAGCGAACTCTTTGAGCTCTCAGAATGTCATGGATTTGCCACCTTGGTTGCTCTACTAAGAATTTGCATCTACTTACTGCTTCAGACCTGCAAAAATGAAGGAATTAACTTCCGTTTACCCTTATAATCGGTTGGAACAAGAAATGCAGCATGTGCGCTTTTGAAACAGCAAAGCAAAGTGAGTCGACCTTTGCTGGTTCTTTCTTTTGCGCACCTATATTGCTCTAATACAGTGCTCACAGTTCACAGTTGTGCTGTATCATGTTCTTTGATTAGTTCGCAAGCTTTGGGCTGAGAGATCTGAAAAACTTGAAGAACAATTTGGCTGCCCAGAATATCCTGAGCGAGTGGTCTCTAGCATATCTTTCGAAGAGCAACCATTTGGCAGTCTGATAGATGAACCTGCAGAATGTGACGATGACGATGCTCCTCCTCCAACCATAATTTCACTTGCTTTGTTCGACGGTGATTATCCTGCTATATATGCCTACGGATATCCATCTCTGATCTACTATTTAGCGCCGCCGGTTTTAGCGCCGTTAATGATAAAAAATCATGATTTTTGCAGAAGATGAGATGTTATTTGCGTGCACAGGAATAGCTCTACCAGATGGGACATCATCAGTTCACCTAACAAGAATCCTGACTTCTGCACATTTAGTTACGGTCTTTAATGAGAAGAGAAATAGAGATGATAAACTAAGGGTTGGTGACTTGTTTCTGTTTTGCTGTCTACTGAATCTAACTGTGATCATTCTTTACTGACATAGTGCTTTTTATCACCATAGATTGAAGTGCACGTCCCCGGTCATTACCCTGTAAATGGGTTGTTGCAACTATACGATGATGATATTGCTATCGTAGCGTCGTTATTAACCCTCCCAAATATATGTCCAGTGGATCTGGATCTTGAGGAGACATCTTGCCCGCTGGTACTGAGGTACTACTACTGGGCGTGCCTTCAAGTCTTTGGATTTGATGGCTGCGAATGGGAGACTGATAGAGGGTCCAAGTGGAGATTATCCTAAACATCTTAGGATCTCCGATTGTCATATCACAGAGGTAAACTGTTGATCTTTTTTTTTTTGCATGATGTAAAATTCCTAACAAATAATGACATGAGAACATGGGTTGTCCAAATGCCACCCTGCCACTTTGCCTTTGCTCTAGGCTGGACTTGGAGGGCCACTAACTGATTCTGATCAAAACTTCGTTGGGATGAACATCCATTGTGCAATGGGAAAGACTTGGTTCCTACCACACACGTTAATTCGTGAACGCCTGGAGCATTTCATATACTCGCGTATGTCTTCTGTGCTCTCAGTATTTATGAGCTACTCCCTCCGTTCCAAATTAATTGAGCAGTTTTAGTATATCTTACCCAGTTGGCTCATCTATATTTGTTCCAAACCTTCTTTCTGTTCTACTTCCCTTCCCCATTGTAAGTTAAAGCCTTAGGAGTTGCTACATAGTCATATATAGAGTAATAACAGTTTGGTTCTTGCTGTCTATACCTTGTGGACACTTGCGCCACTTTAATGACTCTTTCTTCATTGTTGAAGCTAGTCTATTTGTCATTTTTTTTCGAAATAGGGAAAGACCCCAGCCTCTGCATCGAGTGATGCACACAGCTTTTTACTCCCTCCGTTCCAAAATAACTGTCTTAGAACTGCCCAAAAATGGATGTATCTAGACTTGTTTCATGTCTAGATATATCCACTTTTGGGCAAATCTGAGACGCTTATTTTTCGACGGAGGAAGTATTAAAAGTTATTTGAGTATCATCTGTTTGCATCTCAACGATCACATAAGGTTGAGACATGAATCAACCAGCGGAAAAACAACATAACTCAAGTGTCGACTAATATGTTGCCACGTATGCCGGGAGAAAAAAATCCTGTGCCACCAACAGGAGCCGCACAGCCTATTTGTCTAGACAAGGAAGAACAAAACTATTATGTTTGGACCAAAATTTGGACAGCCTAATTTGTATCGTTGACTTCTGGATCTTCTCAATCCTCTCATTTCATTTGTTCAGTATTTATAAGCCTGATTTATATGACATTTTCATAACTTGTTTACTTTTAGATGGTTTTGCTCTTATATTGATATGATCGTTTTACTTTTGGGCTGTTACCTTTGTGTACTTATTTGTCGTAACACTTCTATTGTAGTCCTAGAAATATGGATGGAGGCGATTATGCTGAGAAGGAACACACAAATGACCTCTATGGTGTAGGCGAGTGTGGCATGATCAGTCGAGACCCATAAATTTTTCATCACTCTTCTATGGAGTACTTGGTCATTCTTCATCATTTATAGTCATGCTTATTGACCATTATTTGTGCTTCTCAATGATTATCGCCATTTTAGTTAAATTCTGGTCAATGCTATACGGATTACCTGGTTTCACCAGGTTCATGGTTATGCTTCATACTCCTGCTTAGAGCTTGTAATGTAATACTTATTTCAATGGTGTCCTGATTCCTTTTCCCTTCTCTTATACATTTTAGGGAGAATAAGTGGAACAACCAAAAGTAATAGCCAGGGATACTCTCCTCCAGGTGCATCAACAATAGTCCCTTCAGGTGTAAATTATCATGCAATATGTCATTCTGGATTGATCACCCTGCTCAAATATTATCATACATATCAACTGAAAACTAATACTCATGACCTTATTGCATTAGGATTTTTAGAACGCAAAAGTGGCTAGACTACATGGGCTATCCCAAGCCACCACCGCTTATGCTCGAATGTAGGTGCTTGTGGTACAGCTGGCTTCTCCCTTGTGCAAATTTTGGGTGTCTACTTTAGCAATACAACTTCTACACTTGTTTCTCTTACCAGTGAATGGGCAATTGATACATACATTTGAAGAGTTTTTTGGTTACTTGCATGCTTGGAGAGGGTATCCTTTTAATCTCTCGTTTTGTGGTGAGGGGAGGAATCCATGGGTGCGACTTAGTCAAAACATAATTCAACATACATCCCGACGCGTTGTCTCGCTTGTTTCATTCAATGGTAATTTTACAGTTATATATATTAGTATATTTATGCACTACTTTTCTGTGCTAGTATTTGGTTTGCACTATCTAATGATCAAAGCTATGGGCGTGTAGGAGCGTCGAGGTTTTTTTGCATGCACAAGCTTGCTTATAAAGTGTAGGGTAGACCGATGCTATGGCAGTGTCTGTGTCAGCCCTCGCGCACCGTCATTCTGACTTCAGCCAGTTTGTTTAGAACATGTGACTCTACAGACACGATTGATGAGAAATTGTGGGTTGGTGCTCCTCATTTTTCTTGTCCTTTAAAGTTAAATGGTAATGGCTGATTGAACTCACTTCTTATTTTTGCAGATTGATGTATTTCTCCCACCGAATCAACTTGTCAATGGGACATTGGTAGCGTATGACTCGTACTATAATCTTGCTATTGTTGGGGTTGAGTGTTTGCGTGTTATTTGCCCTGAAGATGTTCTCCTTATTGACGCCCCACCAGACCAAAGTAGGGAAAGGCAATTGAGGAAAATGTCCCGTGAAGAGCCTGTACTAAAAAATGTTGTAGCCATAGGTCGTGAGCCTGAAGAAGGATTATTATGTGGCTCAATGGGGGTAGTGAGTAAAGAGCCTATAACACATGGATGCGAAGAACTTAGTCTGTCCAGTTGTAGAATCAAGAAGGTGCATTGGGGATTTCTCTTGCCCTCTAATTTTTCATGGTAGCCACTATAAATTAGTTGCATCAGTATCTATCTGAGTTGTCACTTTATTGATCTATATATGTGCATCCACTAAATTGTTTACATATAAGGTTTAAGTGTAACCTTGGCTCGTGATTTGGACTAGGCTGGGATTGGAGGGCCCCTTATTAATTTTGATGATGGAAGTTTTGTTGGCATGAACTTCTATCATGGAAGAGCTGGCGGTACTCCTTACCTGCCAAAGAGGTACATTCTTAAAGCTCTGCGGAAGTTGGAGCTCCCCCCATACGGAAGGTACTTGTTCTATTACCTGTTGATGCTTATTGGGTAACATATATATACTTTACTGTAAGAACTTACACCGAGTGGGAAAACATATGAACGACAGAGATCAGCGCCCCGTGCAGAGACTGGATTCCCCGGATGATGGAAAGAACTACAGCAACAGGTATTCCTTCTATTTCTCAGATCAGCCACACTGTTTATTCAACTTACACTGAGAAAATTGGATGACAGATGGCCAGTGCCCAAGGCAAGATGGGTACTATAGTATACTTGAGGTGAGGTCTGATTCTGTGTTCAAGTTAAGAGAGAGACAACGCCTGTAGAGTTGAAGACATCCCTGTGCTTTCGGACAGTGGGACTCTGCAAGTTGGAATGATGTTACTTTGTGAATTGTGTATTAATGACTACATTACTCTTCCTCCACCCAAAATTGTAAGGCGTGTATAGTTTTTGCACGATCTTTAAAGCATGATTTTGACCAGTACCAAAATATATGGATTTGTCTTGCGAAATACTTCTATTCCATGCATAATTTTACTAATTTACAGACATAATATAAGTAAAAATCATAATCAAAGTTGTGTGTTGACTGTTGACCAAAAAAATGTCAATCGGACATTATATTTTGAGACGAGAAAGTAGGTTATATTTTGTTGGGACCTGAAAGCATGATAGACGTCATCGCGAGGAGGTATTCCCTGCGTGAGTCAGGGCCGTCCCCATAGTTTGTGGGGGGGGGGGGGGGGGGGGGGGGGTGTCCTCGTTTCTTCTCTTTGCAGCCATCATCATATTGTCTAGAAGATTTGTATTAGGCAGATTATTGGATGATAAAATCTTAAACCTCACTACACTACGAGCCATGGCTCACTCTTTCCTTAAGTATACATGCATGCAATGACATAGCGACATTCTTCATGCTTAAAATTCAAAAACTTTTATCTCTTGAGGCGCCATTCAGTTCTCTTTCCGTTTTTGTCACAACGAGATATTCAAACTAAATCTCATATGGGAAGATGGAGCCATGGAGTCAAACATAAGGCCACAGAGACAACCACGGACCTGAACGCCTAGCGTCCCACTGTTGACAAGCAGGTGCCGATCATGAGATCTGATTGCTAACCGCTTCCATCTTTCATCTAAGATAGGTGCAACCACTCAGGAGAAATAAGTATTTTCATAAGCTCGATACATTCTTTATTCACCAAAAGGTATGTACTGTAAGCTATTAAGAACACCATATGATTCGTTCACACATTCTGAAAGCGCATAGCGGCTCAACCACCAGCAAATTAAAAACAGAGAAACCAAGCAAATTGGGTAGAAACTACTCTAACTGCTCTGAAGCAAACATCCATACAATTCCAATTGCTATAACAACTTTCCTCACATGGCATGACAGCTGGTTGTTGATGAGATCAAGAGACAAAGATAGCCAAGTATACAAACAATGCCAACAAACAAGAATCAGAGTGGGCGTTTCACAATGCACTTGAATATTCTGCCTGTTGTGGTATAAGCTGCTACAATAGGCAATAAACAATCAATCTACTTAATTACCAGTTCAAAAATGGATGAAACATGGTGGTACAATCAACCTGGTATACGTTGAACAAGATGAACAAACTCGTGTATAATTAATTGCCTAGAACCAAACAGATGCAACAGAGAACTCACCAAGACAGTCAGAACACACCTACAGATCACAGGAAATTAACCTTTACATCCAAACACCAGCTACACTTCATATCCAAGTTGGGTCACCTTCATCAAGAATTCTCGCAGATTGCTGTGATTCTCAAGCGGGGTGGTTGCTCTGGTTCAGAACTCCTTTTCCAGAATGCCCGCCGCCACCATACCTCGAACCCTCTCTGAATGTTTGGGCAGTCCTCCCCAGAGTTGAGGAACCGATTAAACCACGCAAGCAAGATCTCCTGCTGAGTTGCAAGCGGCAGTGTCAGAATCGTGTTTGACAGCCCATCCTCAATCAAATGTCGGTCGAGCCCCTTGCATGCTCGCCGCATCCATCCAAAGTCCTCGTAGAAGGGCTCAAGCCAGGTGCTCAGGAGCTGGCAGCGGGCCTCCTTGGACACTAGGATCTGTCCTTTGCCAACCCCGACGAAGAGCCTCGCAGTCACTCGGCTCACTTCATAGCGATGTATTGCCGGAACCTTACCGTGGATCTCTGCCAACTCACTGCATTGCCCATGTCCTCAGAAGTCCTCGGCAATCTGGCGCTCGACAAGGATGTCGAGCATCCAATGCAGGTTGTCAGCCTGCCTAGCAATCTGCGCCACCTCGGACTGGTCACCTCCCGCAGCCCTCACAAATTGGTCGTGCAGCAGGCACAAGCAGCCATTGCAAGCCGAATAGAGCGACTCCTTGCGGAGGTCGCCACCAATGGCTCCGCCACGCGATGCGCTGTTCTCCCTGAGCATTTTGGACACCAGACCCTTCATCTCCCTCCTGCCTTCTCGTCCTTCCCCTCCAGGACAACCTGCAGGAGCCTAACTAACACCTCCTCGCCACCACCCGCATTGCTGCCGCCGTTGCAATTTGGTCCCATTTCCACCTCCTCGGTCACTACAGCAGGTGTCAACTCCAGAGAGACCCTCTTAAGAACCTCCCCGGCGCCTGAGTTCTCAAGATGCAGCTGCGTCAACAATGTGGCCACTTTCTCGTCATCGTCCTCCGCCCACGGAGCCGCCTCCAGATACTCCAAGCAAGACAGCACTCCAGCATCGAACACAATGGCCGCGGACACCTGCAGAAAGAACATGGAAATTAAAGCAAAATTCCAATTGACTGACCAAGGACATGAAAAAAAGGTTGCTGGGTGTACCTTTAGAATGCCGAGGACCTTGGCGACATCCTCCCTCATGAGCCTCCTGCGTAGATCCTTGCAGTACATGAGGCGCAGCGTCTCGACGTAGACCTCGACGTCGTCGCAGTCGAGATCTCGACGATGTGGGGCAGCGTGCGCTGCTGCTTGGACCAGCGGTCGGAGAGCTTGGCGGCGAAGAACCTGCTGTGGGCGACGAGGATGTGGCGGTGGACGCAGAGCGCGAGGGAGAGGCCGTCCCGGGAGGTGAGGGTGAGGCGCACGTCGGAGGAGGCGGCGTCGTTGAACTGGTTCCCGGGGCTGCAGCTGCCGATGAGCTCGGCGACGCGGTCCTGGAGCATGGCCTGCCGGTCCATGGAGCGCGCGGGTGCGTGCGGGTGGTGCGGGTGCGGCGGGGCGGGGGCGGAGTGGGCGGCGGCGGCGCGGGGCTGGTAGTCCTGCTCGTTGGCCATCATGTCGAAGAGGGTGGGGCTGGAGCGCGTCTTGTCGAGGGGAGCGGCGGCGGGGACATGGGGTTGAGGAGGCCGGCGTTGAGCGCGGAGTTGAACTTGGTGTAGCTGGAGGGGTAGGACTGCGTGTAGGAGGAGGAGGAGGGCGGGGTGGGGCTGGCGTAGGAGGAGGCGGCGGGCGGCGGTGGGGGGTCCATGGGGTCGGTGGCGCGGGCGGGGGAGTGGGAGTGGGAGGGGGGGGGGTGCGGGGCGCAGAACAGGAGAGGTCGTCGTGGGGAAGGAGGCGGGAGGGCGATGGCTTCTTTGGGTGCGGCCTGGATCTGGAGGAAGCGGCCATAGGAGTGGTACAGTGTTTTTTCCTCGGGTGGTGGGGGCGCGTGGGCGTGGGGATTCTCGCCGCGCGAGGGCACGAGGACGCTTGTCGCCTTTTTGATTGAGGCGTGAGTGTACGTGAAAATCCACAAAATAAATTGACCACGGGGCAAAACTTCAACGTAAAATGAACCTTTAAAAAAAAAATTACCTGTAAATCACCTATCGACGACTACATACACCGGAACGAGCAGAAGAAGCCGCGCCGCCGTCATCGCTCCTCGCACACTGGAGTCCAACAAATGTCGACGATGAAGAGAAGCATAGTTTGGAAAGATCCAACATGTATACACACGGATTGAACAAACACCGGATACAATCGTATCCACCAAAGACAAACGCCGACTGAATCCCTGAAATCCGCTGAAGACACACCTCTACACGTCCTCGAGCGATGCTAGACGAACCGCTAAAACATGGGCTAGGCGGGAGGACCTTATTCCATCTTCAGGAAACACCGCCTCACTATGCGGAAAATGATACAAACCCCTAACCAAACACCAAAAAACAACTGAGAATGGAGCCCTCCGCGGCGTCTCCATATCCCTAAGGCCACGAGAGACTAGCAGATCGGCGGCGGCCGGCGGGAGGCTGTAGTTCGCTTTTCTGGTCCTGGCGGCGCGCGTAAGAGCATCCAACAGACGCCCAACGCGCCGCGCGCTAAATTTTTTTGCAGCGCAAAAATTGCATTTTAGCGCGCTGGGCCTGTTTTGCTTTAGCAGACGCGTTATAAATTTCGCGCGAAAACTACAGATTTTCCAGACGCGCTAAAATAGCGCGCCGCAAACACAAATTTTGCACTGTTTTGCAACAAAAACAAAATCAAACAAAAAACAATTAATATACTCGAAATATAAATATATTGATTCGATAAGATTCTACACGATTCGACACGAACATGAACTAAAACACGAACTAATTTAAATTTATTTGAACTACTAGTTCGACTAATCGTCGGAGGAGAACTCGGAGTCGTCGGTGGTGTTCGAGATGTCGTCCTCCAGCGCGCGCCACCTGTCGTCGCCGGCGGGCTAGGTGCGGCCCCTGCCGCCAGCTCCGCTCCGCTGCCGCCTTGGCCACCCGCTGCCTCCCGGTCCTCATGGCGCTCGGCCAGCTCGGCCGCCAGGGTCTCCCAGTGCGCCTCCTCCTCCCGGGCTTCGCGCGAATGGCTCGCGTACCAGTCCGCGACGGCACGCTGGTCCCGCTCCGCGACGAGGCGGAGCATCGCTCGGCGGCGGAGGAGGCGGCGGTCCTCCTCGGTGATGAGGCGCGGCGGCGGCGCCATGTTCGCCGCCTGCTGCGCGTTGCGACAGTCGGCGAAATTATTCTGGCTGCGCGGGCGGCCTCAATCGCCGTCTCGTAGGTCCCGAGCGGGATGCGGTCGTCGCCGGACCGGATATCCGCGGTGAAAGTTCCGTTTGGGCGCGCGCGGACGCCGCGGTAGCCGGATTGGCTTCGGCGGCGCGGAGGCATGGTGGCGGCACGCGGAAGCGGTGGGGAAAAGAAGGTCCGGATGCGCGCAGGAGAGGAAAAAGCAATTGCGTGGCGAGTTTGTGTCCAGCGCGCTGGACGCGCGGCACAATATATAGCGCCGCACGTACCGCTTTGGCTAGCGCATGGGACAGTTTTCCCAGCGCGCGCTCTTTTCCCACGTCTGTTGGAACGCGCGAACTGCCCCCCGCGGGGAAAAAGACCGGTATTTGGCGTGCGCGGCCTTTTTGCCGCCGCTGTTGGAGATGCACTAAGAAGGTTTACGTTGGGGTTAACCTAAACAAAACCATTGTGAAAAAAAATCTGAATCTAACATTTTTTTTTCGTTAGCTCCCGTGCCCTAGGGCGCTACACTCCACATAATAGCGCCACATACTAGGGCGCTACCCTCGTGTCAGCGTGGCACAACTTAACTCCGTGGGCCAAACTCCGACTATGCAACGCCGAAGTGAGAGGCGCTACCCTATCAAGAATAATGCCAGCGGCTGGAGCGCTATACCCCTCAAATCTCGCATCTTCCAATCGACAGTCCCTCGTCCAACAGAAAATTAGTCTGGGGTCCTTTTTTCTGCCCACTCACGTGCAAGCTTGACGTACAACATGGGAAATAAAGAGGAAACACACGAGGAGGAGTAGTACGTGAGCCGTTTGAGGGGTATATTGCCCCAGCAGCCGCTATGATAGACTAGCGCCTCTCACGTCGGCGCTGCATAATCAAAGTTCCCCTCCCACCATTCACAAAACCAGCTATTACGTTTTTTCATCGGATAAGGAAAAACTCCCCCCCGTCGCTCCCAGGCGACGCTGGGGGAGACCTCGCACCGCCGCCCACCCACCACCCTCCGGCGCCCCTCGCCGCCGCTGCCGCCGGCCGTGCGCCGCGGTGGCGGCGGGCCCCCCGCTGCCAAGTGGTGGTGTGGGGGAGGCTCCTCCTCTCTACTCTTCAAGCGGCGACGTCGGGATTGGCCGGGCTCGGCTGGGAACGAGGCCGGCGGCTCTCCGGCGAGGGCAAGCCGGGGCGGCGGCCCCGGAGACGCGGTGGTGAGCAGGCGGCGGCCGGCGGCATGGGGAGCCGTTGGCGTCGTCGCCGGCGATGCGGGGGCCAGATGGGCTTGGCGGGCCCGTTCGGGGCCCGTCGGGCCTGGGCCGCGGCGCGTGTCCTTCGTGCTCGGCGCGGAGGAGGCCGGCTGGCTCGTCTTGCAGGATGGCGGACGGGCAGCACGTCGGGCAGGAGCTGGCCGGTGGAGGTCGGGAGAGTTCTTGGGCAGGGGACGGCGGCGCGGCGGCGCCGCGGCGAGGGGTGCTGCTCATGGCAGCGCGGCTGGTTGTTGGGGTCGTGGTGTTCGGTGCGGCGTGAGGTGCTGGTACCGGTGCTGCACGGCGAGGAGGGTGGAGCCTTGGAGGAGTCCTGGAGAGGATTTTGCTGCTGGTTGCTTGTACCGGAGTCATCGACGCTTTGGTGTCGTTGATCCGCCGGACTTTTGCCCACTTCGTGAGGTCGTGACAGAGCTCTAGGCGAAAGTCTAGCTTTGACCTTTGGTCGAGGCCGACAACGGCGGCGCCCCGGCGTCGTGTGCCTTCTTGGAGGCGTTGTCGTAGAGCTCCGTTCTCGCCTCCGTGGGTTGTGGCTCTCCGGGAGAAATCCCATGCTTTCGCTTGCCGAAGCAGGGCGATGGTGTCGGTTACGTCACTACCTCCTTGGAGGCATCGCTTTGGGGAGTCTACAAGTGGCTGCATGCTCGTCTCTCTCGTCGATGGTGTGGTGGATGTCGGGGCAGCGGCCCCGAGAGGTTGTGCTTGTGTGCCGAGGCGGCGGCCTCAGGGTCCATCGCGAGTGGTGGCGCTATGAGGCAGGGCCGCAGCTCGTCATGGCTTGGGTGGCATATCTCGAGCTGTGAGGGCAGCGAGGTTGTCGGCTCGGTCGATGCGCCCAGGGAGGGGCGATCTTCAGTATGTCGAGGCAGCGGCCTCGGACTTGGTGTGGCGGCCGTGGTCTGCGGGTAGTTGTCCTGTGCAGTTTGGGCTGCGGGCAACTAGGTCGTGCGGCGCTGCAGCTCGAGTGCGAGCGGTGGCATGTCGGGGCGGCGGCCCCGGAAGGTGGTTCAGGTGGTTTTTGCAGGGCGTGAGGACAGATGGATGTCGGGGCGGCGGCTCCGAGAGTTCTGGAACATCGAGGGTGCTCCACTTTGTGTCGTGTGGGCGACAAGGTTGCTCCGAGGTGTTCGCGTTGAGGCTTCTGTGGCGACGATGATGATGATGAGCGATGTCGGAGACGTGGCTGTGGCTGCGGTAGTCGGCTCTTCTCCGGCGTGTCCTTGGGGTTGCCTCGGCGTGTTTTGTTGCTGAGAAGTCGAAGCTGATGTGGTGTTGGTGTACGATGACTGGCGGCAGATGTTCCTTTCGGCGAGTTTCCACGGCGCCAGCCTGCCTGGTTCTCTCTTCTTAGCTCTTCTTCGGACTCGGAGCTGCGCTGTCTTGTCGCAGGGGCTGAGTGGCACGGATCTTCATATGGCCTCGCACGGCCACGACAGTGCGGGTTGGCTCAGCGACTGCCTGCGGTGAAGTCGGAGTCGCATGCTCAGAGTTTCGGGTTGGCGGCGTGGCCCCCAGGGAGATGTGATGACGATGACGCCTTCATGCAGTCTCGGCGAGGCCCTCTCCTGAGAGGCGTGTGGGTTTTCTCTTTTGGTGCCGCTCAGCGGTTGTGTTGGTTTTCGCCGGGTTTGGCCGGCGAGTGGTGCGTTGTGTTGTACGGTTTTTGGCCGGTTTTCCTTATAAACTGTCCAACTCTTTTTCGGCTTAATCAATAGATTCTCTAAGTTTCGAAAAAAAAAGTTCCCCTCCCCACGGTGTCTGGCGCCATGCTGGCAGAGGGTAGCGCCCGGTAGCAAAAAAGGTTAGGACATCTCCAGCTGTTGTGCCTCCCAGGCCGAAAAACGACGCTATTTTGGCCCGCCTGGGGGGGGGGGCAACGGTGCTATTTCCCGCACTGGGGGCGCCGATTCCCAGTCGCCGAACCCAGGCCGCCCCCAGCCGGCGAGTTTGGGCCATATTTCACGCATAAAACAAAGGCCAACACAATTAAAATAGTTGGACATACAAATTCACACATAAGAATAGTTCAACATACAAATCCGCACACAAATAGTTCAACAATGCAAGCAAATCGAACAAATCAAACTAGGCATTGGCATTGTCGGCATTGCCATTGCCTTTGCGCTCCCACAAGTGCTGCACCAGATCATCTTGTAGTTGTGTATGTGCTGCAGGGTCTCGAATCTCCTGGCGCATAGCGAGGAAGGCTGCCCATGTTGCCGGAACCTGGTGATCTACATCTGCAAGAGGACCCTGTCGGTAGCATGGCTCAGTAGTCTCAGGCACCGGAAGATCCCGCTCACTCTCAATGATCATGTTGTGCAAGATCACACAACAGTTCATCACCTCCCACATGTTGGCCTTCGACCAAGTCATGGCTGGGTACCGGACAACAGCGAATCAAGACTGCAGCGCACCAAATGCCCGCTCAACATCCTTCCTGCAAGGCTCCTGGCACTTGGAAAACCAAGCTTTCGCGCTTCCTGGCACAGGGTTGGAGATGCTCTTCACAAATGTTGACCACTTTGGGTAGATGCCATCTGCAAGGTAGTAGCCCTTTGTGTACGGGTGCCCATTGATCTCGTAGTTCACTGGAGGGGCATGACCTTCAACAAGCTTGGCGAAGACATTCGAGCACTGCAACACATTGATGTCGTTGTGAGTTCCTGGCATACCAAGAAGGAATGCAAATCCATAAATCATGTGTAGCCACGGCCTCAGGAATCACACTGCACTCTCCTTTGTGGCCTTTGTACATCCCCTGCCATTCAAATGGACAGTTCTTCCATGCCCAATGCATGCAGTCGATGCTTCCAAGCATCCCAGGAAAGCCTCTTGCTTCATTGAAAGCTAGGATTCGAGCAGTGTCTTCCGCATTGGGTGATCGCAAGTATTTTGGCCCAAACACTGCCACCACTGTCCGGCAGAACTTGTTCAAGCAATCAATGGCAGTGGACTCGGACATGCGCAGATAATCATCCTGCGAATCAGCGGGGAGCACCATATGCAAGCAACCTCATGGCCATCGTGCACTTCTGAATTGAGGTAAAGCCTACCGTACCGGTGCAATCCTTCTTCAATTTGAAGTAGGTGTCGAACTCCCGGATGGCATGCATGATGTCGAGGAATAGGTTGCGGTTCATCCGGAAACGGCGCCGAAACACGGCCTTATCCAGCATGGGATGATCGGCGAAGTAGTCAGAGTAGAGGATGTAGTACCCTTCGTAGCGCTGCCTCGGCTTGCTCTTGCGGCGGCCGGGCGCCGAGCCACCACGCCGCGGCCGCGCGTCGTTCGCGAGCAGGCCGGCGAGGCACGCGAGGATCAGCAAGTGTTCTTCGTCGTCGAGGTCGGCTTGGGCTTCCTCGTCGAGCAGTTCAGCGAGCAGCTCCTCGTCGTCGGAGTCCATGGCTGGGCGGACAAACCGCCAAACACCTAGCAGGCGAGGTGGGCGCGAGCCTTCCCGAGAGCCTTCCTTCTGGCTAGATCACGGCGGAGGGGAGTGGCGGCGCCGGCGCCGTGGTTTGGGGCGAGATGGTGGGGTTCCTAGCTGCTTGTGTCCGGCGGAGGGGGGATGGGTGGTGCCGGCGGCAAGATGGCGGCGACGGGGCGGGATAGAGGAAAGGGCGAGGCGGGGTGGGAAATGCGCTGTCTCCCCGACAGTGCTGGCCCACGCGCGTTTTCCCTTCCGCCGACTGTAACATCCCAAAATATTATGAGTATTATTACTCCAAAAATGAGAGCCAACAAAAACTTTTGTTGATTATATTGTGTTGTTTGTAAAATTGTTGCTTGTGGTAATTAATTCTTGTTGCTTGTGCTATTTAGTTCTTGCTAAATGTGTGTTGCTTGCTCTAAATAAAAACATGAATAAAAGAAGAGGAATAAAATAAAAGTTGAAACAAGAAAAAGGAATGTGACATGTGTCACACAAATTCTCCAAGTGGGAAACTCAAATTGTTTCAAACAAAATTCAGAGGAATGGTATGTGAAACCCCTCATTTGTATTCTTACTACTTATCTCTCCCAAATAATATTTTACACCTATTTTAAAAATTCAAAAGTAAAAACAATTGAAATAAAACAAAATGCCATAATTAAAACCCTATGAAAGAAAATGATTCAAAACATTTTAGTTTGCAAAGCCAAATTCTGTGGAGCTTCTACATGTTATGGGGAGGCCCCACAATTATTTGCAAATTTTTATAAAATGTTTAAGTGCCCTAAATAAATCCTAGAAAAGCTATTGGACTAAAAAGAAATAAAGGAAAACAGAAAAGAAAAGGAGGCAGGGGGGTTTTGGCAAAAATGCCATCGTCTACCTCACCCCCTCGCCCCGACGCACACCGCCGTGTCGCCGTGGCGCTCCTCGCCATTTTCCTGGCCGCCCAGGCCCCCCCCAGCCGCGCTCTCGTGCCTCTGCGTCCTCTCCGGCCTCTACACGAAGAGGAGAAGCACTCGAGCCTCTCCCGTGCCCCGACGCCGCCCCTGTCCCCTCTGCATCGCCGTGGCGAGCTCACCATCGTCGACCCAAATTAGCGCCCCTCCCTGCACCTCGACACGCAACGCTCGAGCCAAGCTTCTAGAACGTGTCCGGACCCCGGTAGACACCACGTCGCCACGATCCCCTGCACCTCCGCCGGGGAATCGAGAAATATCTCGCCGGCAACGCCATGGACGCCGTCCGTGCACTTCGTCCACGATACGCCGGCCCTCGCGCTATAAAACCACCCCGAGCCCCTCTGGGAACTCCACACCACTCCCTCGACCTCTCCCTCGCTCCAATTTCATCTTGCACCGCCAGGAGGGCGGGCACTGCCGCAGCCACTGCCGCCGTTGAGGTCGAGCACGGCCGCGATGCCACCCTCTCCCATTCTCTTCTCTCTGGCCCCTACTCTCTTCCTTATGAACACCGCACTCACCCGAGCCCTTTTGCCCTCTTTTTCGTGCACAGACGCGACCGCAGGAGCTCGCCGGAGTTCGTTGCCGTGGCCGTGGAAGTCCGACGCCTCGCCGTCGCCGCTACACGCCGTCCCAGCAAGTGCAACTCAGCCAGGAGCTTACCCCACGCCGCCGCCGTCGATCTGCATCATCTCCGCGACCTCCCGAGCCCCTAGGTGAGCCAACCATCCACCTCGCCGTCGCCGGAGCCACGGCGCCGCCCAGAAATGGTCGTCGCCGATGGACTCGAACGTGGGCCGTTGGATCTTGATCCAACGGCAGCGTACCCCTTCGTTTAGATGTTAGGCTGACGCGCTGGCCCCACCCGTCAGCGTTTTATTAATTTCCACGCGCACACTGTGTCGCTAACGTGTAGGTCCCACTAGTCAGAAATCTGAACTTTATCCATAACTCGAAATTCTGTTATTAAATTGAAATACTGAAAAACAGTACTGGACCTAACTTCAAAATTCAATATCTCGAGATTTAGGAATCCAAATAAATCAAACTCAATTGTTCTGGAAAGCTTATGAAATTGTTTAACCAACCCAAGTGGTCTCTTGTCATTTAAATAAATAGTTAAAAAGTATTATTAAAAATACTACAGAAGGTTTAAATTCTAAACTTGTTTGTTTCTGATACTCTGTTAGTACAAATAATTCCAAACCAATTTTGCTAGCTTAGTACTGTCTTGTGTTAGCATCCCTAATTTTGGTAGAATTATTTGTGTAGTAGTATTTGTTTAGTATAAAGTTGAAGTTTAAACACCCTTCTGCACTCAAACATTTAAATATGTTTAATGGTTAACCCAAATGAATTAGGACTAATTATGTTAGATCACATTTAGTCATGTTTAGTTACCCCTAAAGGATATAATTTTAGGATCAACAGAACTTAATTGGTAGCTAAAACTTGATTATTAAGTTACTGGATTCAAACAATTGTGTAGGGAGTTTGATAACTCCAATGATCCAAATCAAATTGGGTGTCTTCTACACATCAGTAGCTTTCTGTAGAAATTTAGTTTGTATTTTTGTGACCAACAGAACTCAAGTTGTGCAATTAAACATGTTCCATAAGTTTCTGCCATAATTTTGGACATAAATAAATATTGTTTAGTTCAATTAATTTGAAACCAAATTGTATTGTTTGATGTGCAGTAGCTATTTGTGATGTTTATGGTTGTTATGATGAGATGATTGCTTGAGTAGTTTAGTGATTGGTTGTATTTGTTTGTTTATTAATTAGACGAGAACGCTGTCGGATTTATCGAGGAAGGAGAGTTTGTTGAACTGAAGATAAAGACCAAGTCCACTTTGCCGAGCAAGGCAAGCTACTCTCTGAGCTTGCACCTAAATATATATGCATCTACTTTGATCAAATGATTTACTCTTAAGGCAATGGTTTACAAAACCTTTTCAAAAGTATATGGAATTATTTTGCCACCCTATGTAGTAGTTTATATAAAACTTAGGATGGGAAACAATGTTGTTTATTCAAAACTCCTTTGGAAATACTTGTGTGGATGTGAAACCGAGATGTCGGTGTTGAAGTGGAGAACGGAAAGTGGTGGTGTTTATGAAAAATGCACAGTGTCCTAGTACTATGACAACCAATCTTACTCTGTGCGACCACATTTACCACATATGGGAAAGGCTTAGTCATATATTTGCTCTTATTAGTATGGGATACCTCATCGACGGAGATGACTCCGTTATGCATGAGGGGATGGTAGTGAACTCCCCTGACCTGGGTCCTCGCTCAAACTCTATGAAAGTGGAGGAGGATTGAAGATTCTCCATCGCCGGAAAAACTATGAGTCCTCACACTTAGGGTTTCTGACGGGAAACTGGACTGAGTGTCAGGGAAAGTGTCATAGGGAAGGATCCTATACTAGCATGAGCAAAGGAGAGGCTATGGTCGGTGGCTCAACTTCGCATACACCTGTATGGCGGGACGTGGCTGACACGATGAGTTACCGGATGGATGTGGGCTAAAAGCGTGCTACCTCTGCAGAGGGTTAAAACTATTCGAATAGCCGAGTCCTCGGATATGGACAATTGGGAGGCTGTCCTAAGACCATGTGCAAGTTTTTAAAAAGTTGAGTTTTAAAAGAAAATGAAGTGGAGAATGTTGTACCTATACCAACGGATCGGTATGAGGTTGTTGAAAGTGGACCATAGGGCTATGGTCGGAAAAGGAGGAGTTTTGGAGAAACAGTAAAATGGTGATTTCTTTAAAAGATAGTTATAAAACTCTTCTTACCTTTTTCAATAAAGATATAGAGATGTTTTAAATAAATAAAAGTTGTCAATTAAAATAAAACTAGTGCATACTCATGTTGGGGTAGTTTGCGAGTACATTCAAATGTACTCATATTGGTTTCGTCCCTGGCTATTGACCTAGCCAGACTACGAGGAGGAGCACTACGCCGAGCAGGAGTATGGCGACTTCTACGCAACTAAGGATCTCCACAAGTCAGCTGCCTGTCGGGTTGTCGTCGTTAGAATATGATGTCTACTACGCCGTAGCTTCCGCTGATATTTTGGTTTGGCCCATGAAGGCACCTATGTAAGACTTGGTCTAAATGACCATTTATGTAAGACTTTTAATTCGGTATTGTAATGGATGTAAACTTTGGTATCCAATTCGGATTATGTGCAACGACAGACTGATCACGGGATCGTTGTGTTAAGCATAATCGGGTATTTCGGACAGCTAGTCCGGGGTCCCCACAGACTTGGTATCAGAGCCATCCTGACTTTAGGAAACCTTAGTTAGCATGGTCGTTAGACAAATGTTACAAAAGATTAATTTCTAAAAGAAAGGAGTGAAGTATTTTCGAAAACTGCTTATCTCCAATCCTCTTACTTATGCAAAATTTTCTCTCATTAAATATACATTTTCCGTATCCTTAAAATTTTGCACACTTCTCATTAAGCTTAAAATTCGACTCACTTGTTGCCTACTACATTTAAAATTTTGATACACTTGTCACCTCACTAACTTAAAATTTTGTTAAAAATTGTAGATGGCACTCCATTGGACCGAGTTCGTTCAGCTTGAGAAGGACAGCAAGCTGACGTTCGAGAGGGACTTGTTCGAGTTGAGCAAGCTGTTAGGTCGCCCCGCTCCAGAGTTCAAAGGAGCTCAGGTTGACGTTCACGGAGTCGGAGACTGAGTTGGCTCATCGAGTCATCAGTTCGCAGGAACATCAAGTCCCCAGTTCCAGGACGATCATCTTCACCACCAAGGCCTCTATCTGGGTTGACGGTCTCTGTACTGCCGCACAGAGGTTGCTAGCCCGACTTTGTGAGGAGCACAAGACGGAGTTGGCAAACTCCCGTTTCCGGTTCTACGGGAGGCGCAACAGCGACGGACACCCTACTCCTACCCTTTACCACCCGATGTTTGGGAGCTACATCCTGGACATGGAGCTCTTACTTCACTACACCCAGGATGATCTGATGCGCACTAGGTTCAGCTTCACTTTGATCGCATCTCGCTTGTTGAGATTCGCGAGAATGAGGAGAAGCTGCTGGAGGAGAAGGTCGCTCTTCTCACGAAGAGGGCCCAGCTGAGGAGGACCATCGTGAAGCTCCGCAAGAAGGTGGCAGAGCAGGACCAGCTGATCGAGGAGCTAGAGCACCATACTGACGAGATGGAGGAGGAGGGCGAGGATCTCCGCAAGGAGAACAACGCTTTCCTCAGTGACGATGATGACTTCGTGGAGGAGATGGATTGTGAGGAGGAGGATGATGAGGAGGAGTTAGTTGACGAGGAGGAGGAGCCACTCGAGGCAGTACTCGAGGACGAGGAGGAGGAGCCACTCGAGGCAGTTCTCGAGGACGAGGAGGAGGATCCCGAGGAGCCACCCTACCAGTCAGATGCTGACGTGTTAGAGCTGGAGGTTCCACCTCAGTAGGCGAGTGACTTGATCACTACCGCAGGATTAGGTTGACCCCTATCGCTAGTCGAGTCGAAGTAGTGGTTCTTTTGGAAACCAGATGTTATGTATCTTAGATGTAGGTGATGTTGTAAGCTTGATGTTGTAAGCTTGATGTTGTTGTGAACTCCTTGATGTGATGTTGGTAATATAAGTATGTTTGTCTTGTTTGATCTGTGTGAAATATTTTCATATAATCCTTAAATTAATCAACCACTTGCGAAATCGTCTTTTCCCTTAGTCGAACTTTTTTGCCTTGCCTCTTATACCCGGTGTGCTTCAGGATGCCGCCCCGTCGTGCGGAAGGAGGAGCACCACCACCACCGGACCCAACCCCCGCCCAACTTCTCGCGCTTATCATGGAGGAACGTGAAAATGCCCGGCAAGAGCGCCAAGCTCATCTCGCTGCCCTGCAACTCGCAGCCGCTTATAACAACAACAACAAAACAACAACAACAATGGTGGTAATGGCAATGGCGATGGAAACCAGCGATCCACCTTAGGCGATTTCCAGAAGACCAACCCACCACCTACTCCAAGGGACTTCACCCACTGGAAGCCGATGATTGGCTTCGCACCATCGACAACAATCTGGAAGTTGCTGCTGTGGGAGAAAATGAGAAAGTGCTGTATGCAACCCACTATCTCGCTGGACCTGCAGAGCTTGGTGGGAAACTACCAAGGCTCTCCAGCAAGCTGGTCATGTTATCAACTGGGCTGAGTTCCAGGAGAAGTTCCGCAAGAAGCACATTCCCAGCGGACTTATTGAGAGGAAGAAGGATGAATTCCGCAAGCTGAGGCAGGGAAGTAGAGATGTGGTCGGTTATCTGATGAGTTTACCGACTTATCTCGGTATGCTCCTGATGACACCGACAAAGAAGAGAAGAAGATGGAGCGTTTCATGAGTGGACTTCATGATGAACTGCAGTGTGCTCTGGTTATCCATGACTTCCGTGATCTGGAGTCACTTGTGGACAAAGCCATCCAGCTGGAGACCAAGCGCAAGTCTATGTTGAAGGTCGCAAGAGGAGGATGAATGCTCAGGAAGGTTCGAGCAGTCAGAAGCCTCGTATCTTTCAGCAAAACCCCAGGCCTGCCTATCGACCCCAAGCTCCACGCCCCAATTTCCCTAACCGCCCAAACAACTTCAACCGCCCCAATGACAATAACCGTCCCAGAGGAAACTTCAACAACTTCAACCCCAATGCCAATGTTGTCTGCTTTGAATGTGGCAACAAAGGTCACTACTCCAGAGAATGCCCCAATCCCAAGAGGAATGTTCAGCGCCCCAATGCCCGGCACCGAACAATGGTCAAGGCCGCAATGGAAATGGTAATGGCAAGAATGCCGCACCCCGCGGAAATGCTGCTGTTGTCAAGGGTCGTCTGCACCACATCAATGCTGAAGAAGCTCAGGATGCGCCAGATGTTGTGCTGGGTACGTTCCTTGTCAACTCAGTACCTGCAACTGTTCTGTTTGATTCTGGTGCAACACATTCATTTGTTACCGAGGAGTTTGTTGCTAAGGGAGGTTTAGTAGAAGGCTTCCTAACTAAAACCTTGAGTATACAAATCCCTGGCTCCACCTAGAAACCAAGAGATTTTGTCCAAATACTGCCATGAGATTTCAGGCGAAAAATTTGCAGCCGACCTAATTTTCTAGGAACCCAAGGCATAGATGTCATACTCGGTATGAATTGGCTAGCCAAGTACCATGGTCGAATTGACTGTGCCAGAAGAGCTGTATCCATCACCACCGACAAAGAAGTAGAAGTGGAGTATGTGTCTGAAAACCATCTCACCAGGCTGCCATGAGAGCATAGCTCGACCCACCCTAGATGAGATCCGTGTTGTTCACCTATTCCGAGATGTTTTCCCTGAAGAATTGCCTGGTATGCCGCCAGACCGGGAAATTGAGTTCATAATTGAGCTTATCCCAGGAACAGCCCCATATCCCAAAGGCCTTATCGGATGAATCCGGAAGAACTGGTTGAGTTGAAGAAGCAGTTGGCAGATATGCTCAGCAAAGGACTTGTTCGTCCAAGCGCTTCACCTGGGGATCACCCATTATTTTTGTGGACAAGAGAGACGGTACCACACGCTGTGTGTGGATTATCGCAGCTAAATGACGTGACCATTAAAAACAAGTACCCCTTCCCAAGATCGAGGATCTGTTCGATCAATGAACGGAGCCCGAGTCTTTTCAAGATCGATCTTCGGACAGGTTACCATCAGTTGAAGATCGAGAGACAGACATTCCCAAGACCGCCTTCACCACTCGTTACGGTTTGTTTGAATACACCGTGATGTCCTTTGGTCTGACCAATGCCCCAGCCTATTTCATGAATCTCATGAACAAGATTTTCATGGAGTACCTCGACAAGTTCGTGGTAGTTTTCCTTGATGACATCCTTATTTATTCCAAGACCGAAGAAGAGCATGCTGAACACCTGCGTCTAGTTTTGGAGACCCTCCGAGAGCACCAGCTGTATGCCAAGCTTAGCAAGTGTGAGTTTTGGCTCAGTGAAGTGGCATTTCTCGGACATGTTGTATCTGCGGAGGAATTTCTGTTGACCCGAGAAGATCCAAGCCATTGTTGACTGGTTATCCCCAACCAGTGTGACTGAAATCCGAAGCTTTCTCGGACTCGCCGGTTATTACCGCAAGTTCGTTGAAGGATTTTCCAGTATAGCCAAGCCTTGACCCAACTGTTGAAGAAGGACAAGAAATTTGAATGGACTCAGAAGTGCGAAGATAGTTTCCAAGAGTTGAAGAAGAGACTAACCTCACCCCAATTGATTATGCCAGACGTCACCCAGAGTTTCGACGTGTATTGCGATGCATCACGCCTCGGACTTGGTTGCGTTCTGATGCAAGAAGGCAAAGTTGTGTCGTACCTGTCCCGGCAGTTGCGACCGCATGAAGAGAATTACCCAACCCATGACCTGGAGTTAGCTGCTGTTGTTCTTGCTCTTAAAAAGTGGCGTCCCTATCTTGCGGGACATCGCTGTGAGTCTATACGGATCATAAGAGCTTGAAGTATATTTTCACCCAGAAGGAGTTGAACCTGCGACAGAGGAGATGGATGGAATTAATCAAGGATTATGATATTGGAATCCATTATCACCCCGGAAAGGCTAATGTAGTTGCCGATGCCCTTAGTCGCAAACCCTGCACCCTGAATGCCTTGATCCAAGCCGAACACCAGCCTTGTTCAAAGAGTTCGAAGATTTTGGACTAGAACTTGTTAGCCATGGTTATCTCGCCAATTTAGAGTTAGCCCCAACCCTGATGGATCAAATCAAAGAAGCCCAAAAAGGTCATGAAAGCATTGAAGGAATTAGGAAGAAGATTCCCTCGGCAAAGCACCCGGTTTTACCGAAGATGCTGAAGGAGTGCTGAAATTCAATGATCGTATCTGTGTGCCCAATGTCACGGAACTTAAGGAGTTAATCCTGAAGGAAGCCCATGAGACCCCTTATTCAATCCACCCCGGCGGAACCAAAATGTACCAAGACCTTCGAGAAAGATTTTGGTGGCATGGAATGAAGCGAGAGATTGGTTCTTTCGTAGCCAAGTGTGATATCTGTCAGCGAGTCAAGGCTGAACATCAGCCCCGCTGGATTGCTTCAACCTTTGAAAATTCCCGAGTGGAAGTGGGATGAGATTGGAATGGATTTTATTACCGGACTTCCAAGATCCAACCGAGGCCATGATTCAATCTGGGTCATCGTTGATCGATTGACCAAGGTTGCTCATTTTATACCTGTCAAGACCACCATACCGGAGCTCAGTTAGCAGACTTGTATATTTCCAGAATAGTAAGCCTGCATGGTGTGCCTAAGAAGATTGTATCTGATAGA
This sequence comes from Poa pratensis, assembly GCA_947311845.1. Classification (NCBI taxonomy): domain Eukaryota; kingdom Viridiplantae; phylum Streptophyta; class Magnoliopsida; order Poales; family Poaceae; genus Poa; species Poa pratensis. The sequence continues at coordinate 61,230,548 of CAMZMU010000107.1, forward strand.
GGCACGCAATTCACCTCAAGATTCTGGAAATCCCTTCATGAAGCCCTCGGAACCAAGTTAGCATTTAGCACAGCTTATCATCCCCAGACCGATGGCCAAACTGAGCGAGTGAACCAGATATTGGAGGACATGCTTCGCGCATGTGTTCTATCCTATGGTTCCAAGTGGGAAGATTGTCTTCCGTTTGCAGAGTTCTCGTACAACAACAGTTATCAGTCCAGTCTGCAAATGGCCCCTTTTGAAGCCCTTTACGGCAAGAAGTGTCGTACCCCCTGAATTGGTCCGATACCGGAGAAAGCAAATTGTTCGGACCAGATACCCTCCGTGAAGCTGAAGAGCAAGTTCAGCTTATTCGTGAACGCCTCAAAACTGCCCAATCCCGTCAGAAGAGTTACGCTGACACCAAGCGCCGTGACCTCACTTTCAGTCGGAGATTATGTTTATCTCCGAGTGACACCCCTTAAAGGAATGCAGCGTTTCCATGTCAAAGGAAAATTAGCGCCAAGGTATATTGGACCCTTCAAGATCATTGCTCGTCGAGGAGAAGTATCCTATCAGCTGGAATTGCCCCGGAGTTAGGAGATTATCATGATGTCTTCCACATTTCCTTGCTCCGGAAGTGTCTTGAAGTTCCTGACCAGCCTGATGTTTTCAAAAACATCGACCACCTCTCCATCGACCTGAACCAAGACCTGACTTATCGTGAGAGACCCCTCAAGATTCTCGAAGAAGATGTTCGTGTTACCCGAAGACGTGCGATCAAGTTTTACAAAGTCCAGTGGACTAACCACTCTGAAGAAGAAGCAACTTGGGAACGCGAAGATTATCTTAGAAGCGAATTCCCAGACCTCTTTAACCTAAGCCTAGCAAATCTCGGGACGAGATTTATTTTAAGGGGGGAAGGATTGTAACATCCCAAAAATATTATAGTATTATTATTCCAAAAATGAGAGCCAACAAAAACTTTTGTTGATTATATGTGTTGTTTGTAAATTGTTGCTTGTGGTAATTAATTCTTGTTGCTTGTGCTATTTAGTTCTTGCTAAATGTGTGTTGCTTGCTCTAAATAAAAACATGAATAAAAGAAGAGGAATAAAATAAAAGTTGAAACAAGAAAAAAATGTGACATGTGTCACACAAATTCTCCAAGTGGGAAACTCAAATTGTTTCAAACAAAATTCAGAGGAATGGTATGTGAAACCCCTCATTTGTATTATTACTACTTATCTCTCCCAAATAATATTTTACACCTATTTTAAAATTCAAAAGTAAAAACAATTGAAATAAAACAAAATGCCATAATTAAAACCCTATGAAAGAAAATGATTCAAAACATTTTAGTTTGCAAAGCCAAATTTGTGGAGCTTCTACATGTTATGGGGAGGCCCCACAATTATTTGCAATTTTTTCTAAAATGTTTAAGTGCCCTAAATAAATCCTAGAAAAGCTACTGTACTAAAAGAAATAAAGGAAAACAGAAAAGAAAAGGAGGCAGGGGGTTTTGGCAAAAATGCCATCGTCTACCTCACCCCCTCGCCCCGACGCACACCGCCGTGTCGCCGTGGCGCTCCTCGCCGTTTTCCTGGCCGCCCAGGCCCCCCCCCCCCCAGCCGCGCTCTCGTGCCTCTGCGTCCTCTGCGACCTCTGCACGAAGAGGAGAAGCACTCGAGCCTCTCCGTGCCCCGACGCCGCCCCTGTCCCCTCTGCATCGCCGTGGCGAGCTCACCGTCGTCGACCCAAATTAGCGCCCCTCCCTACACCTCGACACGCAACGCTCGAGCCAAAGCTTCTAGAACGCGTCCGGACCCCGGTAGACACCACGTCGCCACGATCCCCTGCACCTCCGCCGGGGAATCGAGAAATATCTCGCCGGCAACGCCATGGACGCCGTCCGTGCGCTTCGTCCACGATACGCCGGCCCTCGCGCTATAAAACCACCCCGAGCCCCTCTAGGAACTCCACACCACTCCCTCGACCTCTCCCTCGCTCCAATTTCACCGTGCCCCGCCAGGAGGGCGGGCACTGCCGCAGCCACTGCCGCCGTTGAGGTCGAGCACGGCCGCGATGCCACCCTCTCCCATTCTCTTCTCTCTGGCCCCTACTCTCTTCCTTATGAACACCGCACTCACCCGAGCCCTTTTGCCCTCTTTTTCGTGCACAGACGCGACCGCAGGAGCTCGCCGGAGTTCGTTGCCGTGGCCGTGGAAGTCCGACGCCTCGCCGTCGCCGCTGCACGCCGTCCCAGCAAGTGCAACTCAGCCAGGAGCTTCCCCCACGCCACCGCCGTCGATCTGCATCATCTCCGCGACCTCCCGAGCCCCCTAGGTGAGCCAACCATCCACCTCGCCATCGCCGGAGCCACGACGCCGCCCAGAAATGGTCGTCGCCGATGGACTCGAACGTGGGCCGTTGGATCTTGATCCAACGGCAGCGTACCCCTTCGTTTAGATGTTAGGCTGACGCGCTGGCCCCATGTAACACCCGGCCACCCCGGGCCGGGCCTGTCACCCCTGGCAGCTCTCTAGGATCTCTAGACTGGCCCCACAGATCAACACCGGTCTTTTCTACGCACTTTGTCCTCCCTCGTGCACACCCGGGAAGTACTTCCCGGTCGGTCACCATCCTTGGGAGTGCTCCGGGGCCAAGCACGCTAAACCTCGGAGTTCCTTCCAGATTAGCTTCCGGAAAAGAAGTTGCAACTTGTTGATATGAGTATTCTATCAATCCTGTTAAGCCCTGAGCCAGGATCTCACACCCCACCCGTCAGCGTTTTATTAATTTCCACGCGCACACTGTGTCGCTGACGTGTAGGTCCCACTAGTCAGAAATCTGAACTTTATCCATAACTCGAAATTCTGTTATTAAATTGAAATACTGAAAAACAGTACTGGACCTAACTTCAAAATTCAATATCTCGAGATTTAGAAAGTTTAGTAGAAGGCTTCCTAACTGAAGCCCTAAAAATATTGTATCTGATAGAGGCACGCAGTTCACCTCAAGATTCTGGAAATCCCTTCATGAAGCCCTCGGAACCAAGTTAGCGTTTAGCACAGCTTATCATCCCCAAACCGATGGCCAAACTGAACGGGTGAACCAGATATTGGAGGACATGCTTCGCGCCTGTGTTCTCTCTATGGTTCCAAGTGGGAAGATTGTCTTCCGTTTGCAGAGTTCTCGTATAACAACAGTTATCAGTCCAGTCTGCAAATGGCCCCTTTTGAAGCCCTTTACGGCAAGAAGTTCCGTACGCCCCTGAATTGGTCCGATACCGGAGAAAGCAAATTGTTCGGACCAGATACCCTCCGCGAAGCTGAAGAGCAAGTTCAGCTTATTCGTGAACGCCTCAAAACTGCCCAATCCCGCCAGAAGAGTTACGCTGACACCAAGCGCCGTGACCTCACCTTCAACATCGGAGATTATGTCTATCTCCGAGTGACACCCCTTAAAGGAATGCAGCGTTTCCATGTCAAAGGAAAATTAGCGCCAAGGTATATCGGACCCTTCAAGATCATTGCTCGTCGAGGAGAAGTATTCTATCAGCTGGAATTGCCCCTGGAGTTAGGAGATTATCATGATGTCTTCCACATTTCCTTGCTCTGGAAGTGTCTTGAAGTTCCTGACCAGCCTGATGTTTTCAAAAACATCGACCACCTCTCCATCGACCTGAACCAAGACCTGACTTATCGTGAGAGACCCCTCAAATTCTCGAAGAAGATGTTCGTGTTACCCGAAGACGCGCGATCAAGTTCTACAAAGTCCAGTGGACTAACCACTCTGAAGAAGAAGCAACTTGGGAACGCGAAGACTATCTTAGAAGCGAATTCCCAGACCTCTTTAAAACCTAAGGCCTAGCAAATCTCGGGACGAGATTTATTTTAAGGGGGGAAGGATTGTAACATCCCAAAAATATTATGAGTATTATTACTCCAAAAATGAGAGCCAACAAAAACTTTTGTTGATTATATTGTGTTGTTTGTAAAATTGTTGCTTGTGGTAATTAATTCTTGTTGCTTGTGCTATTTAGTTCTTGCTAAATGTGTGTTGCTTGCTCTAAATAAAAACATGAATAAAAGAAGAGGAATAAAATAAAAGTTGAAACAAGAAAAAGGAATGTGACATGTGTCACACAAATTCTCCAAGTGGGAAACTCAAATTGTTTCAAACAAAATTCAGAGGAATGGTATGTGAAACCCCTCATTTGTATTCTTACTACTTATCTCTCCCAAATAATATTTTACACCTATTTTAAAAATTCAAAAGTAAAAACAATTGAAATAAAACAAAATGCCATAATTAAAACCCTATGAAAGAAAATGATTCAAAACATTTTAGTTTGCAAAGCCAAATTCTGTGGAGCTTCTACATGTTATGGGGAGGCCCCACAATTATTTGCAATTTTTCTAAAATGTTTAAGTGCCCTAAATAAATCCTAGAAAAGCTACTGGACTAAAAAGAAATAAAGGAAAACAGAAAAGAAAAGGAGGCAGGGGGTTTTGGCAAAAATGCCATCGTCTACCTCACCCCCTCGCCCCGACGCACACCGCCGTGTCGCCGTGGCGCTCCTCGCCGTTTTCCTGGCCGCCCAGGCCCCCCCCCCCTAGCCGCGCTCTCGTGCCTCTGCGTCCTCTGCGGCCTCTGCACGAAGAGGAGAAGCACTCGAGCCTCTCCCGTGCCCCGACGCCGCCCCTGTCCCCTCTGCATCGCCGTGGCGAGCTCACCGTCGTCGACCCAAATTAGCGCCCCTCTGCACCTCGACACGCAACGCTCGAGCCAAAGCTTCTAGAACGCGTCCGGACCCCGGTAGACACCACGTCGCCACGATCCCCTGCACCTCCGCCGGGGAATCGAGAAATATCTCGCCGGCAACGCCATGGACGCCGTCCGTGCGCTTCGTCCACGATACGCCGGCCCTCGCGCTATAAAACCACCCCGAGCCCCTCTGGGAACTCCACACCACTCCCTCGACCTCTCCCTCGCTCCAATTTCACCGTGCACCGCCAGGAGGGCGGGCACTGCCGCAGCCACTGCCGCCGTTGAGGTCGAGCACGGCCGCGATGCCACCCTCTCCTATTCTCTTCTCTCTGGCCCTACTCTCTTCCTTATGAACACCGCACTCACCCGAGCCCTTTTGCCCTCTTTTTCGTGAACAGACGCGACCGCAGGAGCTCGCCGGAGTTCGTTGCCGTGGCCGTGGAAGTCCGACGCCTCGCCGTCGCCGCTACACGCCGTCCCAGCAAGTGCAACTCAGCCAGGAGCTTCCCCACGCCTGCCGTCGATCTGCATCATCTCCGCGACCTCCCGAGCCCCTAGGTGAGCCAACCATCCACCTCGCCGTCGCCGGAGCCACGGCGCCGCCCAGAAATGGTCGTCGCCGATGGACTCGAACGTGGGCCGTTGGATCTTGATCCAACGGCAGCGTACCCCTTCGTTTAGATGTTAGGCTGACGCGCTGGCCCCACCCGTCAGCGTTTTATTAATTTCCACGCGCACACTGTGTCGCTGACGTGTAGGTCCCACTAGTCAGAAATCTGAACTTTATCCATAACTCGAAATTCTGTTATTAAATTGAAATACTGAAAAACAGTACTGGACCTAACTTCAAAATTCAATATCTCGAGATTTACGAATCCAAATAAATCAAACTAAATTGTTCTGGAAAGCTTATGAAATTGTTTAACCAACCCAAGTGGTCTCTTGTCATTTATATAAATAGTTAAAAAGTATTATTAAAAATACTACAGAAGGTTTAAATTCTAAACTTGTTTGTTTCTGATACTCTGTTAGTCCAAATAATTCCAAACCAATTTTTCTAGCTTAGTACTGTCTTGTGTTAGCTTCCCTAATTTTGGTAGAATTATTTGTGCAGTAGTATTTGTTAAGTATAAAGTTGAAGTTTAAACACCCTTCTGCACTCAAACATTTAAATATGTTTAATGGTTAACCCAAATGAATTAGGACTAATTTTGTTAGATCACATTTAGTCATGTTTAGTTACCCCTAAGAGGATATAATTTTTAGGATCAACAGAACTTAATTGGTAGCTAAAACTTGATTATTAAGTTACTGGATTCAAACAATTGTGTAGGGAGTTTGGTAACTCCAATTGATCCAAATCAAATTGGGGTTCCTTATACACATCAGTAGCTTTCTGTAGAAATTTAGTTTGTATTTTTGTGACCAACAGAACTCAAGTTGTGCAATTAAACATGTTCCACAAGTTTCTGCCATAATTTTGGACATAAATAAATATTGTTTAGTTCAATTAATTTGAAACCAAATTGTATTGTTTGATATGTGCAGTAGCTATTTGTGATGTTTATGGTTGTTATGATGAGACGATTGCTTGAGTAGTTTAGTGATTGGTTGTATTTGTTTGTTTATTAATTAGACGAGAACGCTGTCGGATTTATCGAGGAAGGAGAGTTTGTTGAAACTGAAGATCAAGACCAAGTCCACTTTGCCGAGCAAGGCAAGCTACTCTCTGAGCTTGCACCTAAATATATATGCATCTACTTTGATCAAATGATTTACTCTTAAAGGCAATGGTTTACAAAAACCTTTTTCAGAAGTATATGGAAATTATTTTGCCACCCTATGTAGTAGTTTATATAAAACTTAGGATGGGAAACAATGTTGTTTATTCAAAACTCCTTTGAAAAGTACTTGTGTGGATGTGAAATGCCGAGATGTCGGTGTTGAAGTGGAGAACGGAAAGTGGTGGTGTTTATGAAAAATGCACAGTGTCCTAGTACTATGACAACCAATCTTACTCTGTGCGACCACATTTACCACATATGGGAAAATGCTTAGTCATATAATTTGCTCTTATTAGTATGGGATACCTCATCGACGGAGATGACTCCGTTATGCATGAGGGGATGGTTAGTGAACTCCCCTGACCTGGGTCCTCGCTCAAACTCTATGGAAAGATAAGGAGGAGGATTGAAGACTTCTCCATGTGGTCGCCGGGAAAAACCTATGAGTCCTCACACTTAGGGTTTCTGACGGGAAACTGGACTGAGTGTCAAGGGAAAGTGTCATAGGGGCAGGATCCTATACTAGCATGGGCAAAGGAGAGGCTACGGTCGGTGGCTCAACTTCGCATACACCTTGTATGGCGGGACGTGGCTAACACGATGAGTTACCGGATGGATGTGGGTTAAAAGCGTGCTACCTCTGCAGAGGGTTAAAACTATTCGAATAGCCGAGTCCTCGGATATGGACAATTGGGAGGCTGTCCTAAGACTATGTGCAACAATTTTATAAAAAAACTTGAGTTTTAAAGAACTAATGTAGTGGAGAATGTTGTACCTATACCAACGGATCGGTATGAGGTTGTTGATGGAAAGTGGACCATAGTGGACTATGGTCGGAAAAGGAGGAGTTTTTGGAGAAACAAGTAAAATGGTGATTTCTTTAAAAGATAGTCATAAAACTCTTCTTACCTTTTTCAATAAAGATATAGAGATGTTTTAAATAAATAAAAGTTGTCAATTAAATTAAAACTAGTGCATACTCATGTTGGGGTAGTTTGCGAGTACATTCAAATGTACTCATATTGGTTTCGTCCCTGGCTATTGACCTAGCCAGACTACGAGGAGGAGCACTACGCCGAGCAGGAGTATGGCGACTTCTACGCCAACTAAGGATCTCCACAAGTCAGCTGCCTGTCGGGTTGTCGTCGTTGGAATATGATGTCTACTACGCCGTAACTTCCGCTGATATTTTGGTTTGGCCCATGAAGGCACCTATGTAAGACTTGGTCTAAAATGACCATTTATGTAAGACTTTTAATTCGGTATTGTAATGGATGTAAACTTTGGTATCCAATTCGGATTATGTGCAACGACAGACTGATCACGGGATCGTTGTGTTAAGCATAATCGGGTATTTCAGACAGCTAGTCCGGGGTCCCCACACCGACCCCCCAGGCGCAACCCGGCGCGCTGGGTTTGGCCTGAGTGCGCCGGCGCCAAAACGGCGCTAAACGGCGCTATTTGGGCTTCTGGGGGGGGGGACTGGTAGAAAACGATGCTATTTGGCCCAAACGGTGCTATTTTGGGCCCTGAGGGGGCGCTGGGGGGACGGCTGGAGATGCCCTTAGATTCGGAAAAAAAAATCAGAATAGGTTCATTTTATGTTGAAGTTTTGCCACATAGTTAATTTTGTGGATTTTCACTAGGTGGGGTCCACCTAGTATCTGGGCCCTAGCTTGTGGGCTAGCATGACCGGTGAAACACCAGCTAGATAGACGATGTGCTCCCCTCCGCACCTTACACCCACGACCGCCGATGGATGGCGTTGAGGTGGTTTTGCTAGGGCACTGTTTCGGTGACTTCATGTATACGTGCACGCTGGGCCCGTCTTTCGGTTGTGGAGGTGCGGCATTGCAGTAAGGTTATCTCGGCGGAAAAGTCGACTCCCCACAATCGTCTGATCATCATAAAACGGAAATGGTGTCCGTCTGATTTATGCAGCATACTCTCGGACTTGTAGAGTTTTTTTTTTTCGTGTCATGGCCGGATCATTACCACGTGGGTATAACTATAAATTAAGCAGTATGATAGTATCTCCAATTCAAAATAAGTGTTACGGTTTTAAACTAGATTTACTTTATTGGTACGTTTGAGAAAATCACACAAGATTGTTGACGGTGGGACAAATTGGACAATTGAGGAGCACTCCTGCGTGGTGTTTTTTTTCCGGTTTTCTTCAAATGGGCCAACTATGAGGATTTGAGGAATACACTCGAAGAATTCGGGGTAACAAAAGTGATTAGTTCCGTTGGTTGAGGGTTTAGAGTTATTTCGTTTCGGTTTTTCTATCTTCAAATTGTTACGGAGTAGGGGGCGGAGCTAGGTGGAATGAATGGAGTGAATTGACACAAGTGACCCAAAGAAAATTCTTGGTAATTTAGGGGAAAATAGTGATCACTAGTACAAGATGACACCGATATAATGGAGATGACCCCAATACTCATCTGGGTTGGCTCCGCCCCTGTTCTGAAGCTGGCATTGTCCTAACGTTTTATGATTAAGCTTAACCATATAACGTTCTAAACGAAATAGTGTCCTAACAGATTAAAAGCAAGTAACCAAAACGATCTTCAAAATACTCAGTGAATTGAACTCAAGTAACGAGCACACGGCCATACGTGGTCGGAACAGTAAGGACTAGGCTTAATTAAGTGCACGTGCCCGCTACGTTTCGTGTTCAACCAGACGCAACGTGTTCACGGGCACCCGGATCGACGAGCGTAAGCATGTGCATCCTGCTCGATAGCGTTGGCCTTTTGTACCCTGCAACGACATTAGCAGTTAAGTGCATCCAAAGCTTGCACCACGTCCAAAGATCAACTTGCTAGGTTATGGTTATCCATCCACGCAGATGTTAGTTTAGTTTGTTGTGCTGCAAGACGGAATCGCATCAACACACGGGAAACTACTGCTCGCTCCACGGCCATTTTTCCTTCTGGGGTTTACTGGCCCTGGGAGTGGGATCCACCACGGTGGCATGCACCATCCAGAAAAAACACGATCATCTGTCAAGAATAGTACTCCAGATAAGGATGACAGCCTCACAGGGGATTGCTGCTTTGCTTGCTTCTAAATACAGATACAGTGAGCGAATATGACAATAGTCTTTCCTTCTCAGATACACTGACACTAAGTCTGTGAGCATCCATCGGATTTCTCTGATGGAAAATTTATGCGTCGTTAGGACAAAATGGATGCTTTTGTTCGGCTTACCCTGTGGATACATTTGTGCTGGTCTGCAGCCAGGACTGGACTATGCAACATCCCATGCGAATATTCGAGCAGTCCATGCAATGCAGGAGCTGTATTGTCGTAAGCCGGACACATGAATCGCCATGAGCGCCTTTCTTTCCTCTCCCACCTCTCTGCCCCCGTTGAGCGTCGACCCAAGCGCGCCGCTGCCGCCCGCTCCTTCTCTCTCTGGCGGCCCTGCCGACCGGCGAGAAGATGGATCCGGTGGCAGGCCTCTTCTGTATATAGTAGCTGTAGGTTTCGTGTTAGGTTTTGCCGCTATGGCGCTTGGCTTTATGCTGCCTTTCCCCTCTAGGCGCCTGGTCAGGTCGTCCCCGAGCGACGATCTCAGCCTGGAAAAGCTCCGATTCGGAGTGCTCCCATGGTGGTGGGCGCGATGGAGGAAGGATTCCGAAGGTGCGTGCTTTAATAAGCTCGAAGAGCCCTCTTCTTGGGGGTTTGGTCCGCGTCTCCGTCTCCAAGTTCTGTGGATCTCTCTACTTCTCCTGGCCGGCCTCGGTGGCGAGGGGGAGAAGATGAGGGGTGAGCAGCAGTTGGAGAGAAGCGGCTATTCTGGCGGCGAGGCGGACGTGCCGTTGGAGTGCAAGAACTTGGCGTCTGCTGGAGCTCCATGGAGGAGATTATCTGCGTCAGGTATCGAGCGCTGCTTCTTCAATAATTGTCCGTTCTGTGTGGAAGATCCTGGATCGAAGACGGCTACGATTCTTTGCCGTGGAGGTGACGGAAAAGAAGATCGTAGTCTTGGATCCATGGCTTCTTGGGGAGCTATTCGGGGTGCAATCTTCGGAGATCATCAATGGCGACGGATTTGCGTCGTCATTATCCTCGGCCAAAGGGGCCGCTCCGAGTTGTGGTGCTGCTTGCGCCGCAGCGTCTTCAACCTCGAGGCCGGCGTGCCGTTGCGGAGGCCCCTCTTCAGTTCCACGGCGGCGCTCCTCGTCGTGCCGTCTCCAAGTGGTTTCGTCCCCGGCGACGACACCGACGGCTGCTGTGTTGAGCTATGTCTCGTGCTCGGTGGAGAAGGACTGAATTGCATTCCTTTCTTTTCGGCTAAGGTCCTTTCTGTAAAAGCCAAGGGCTTGGTTGTATTTTTGTTTCTATTTGTGGTCCTTGATGTAACATGTACTCCACCGACTAATGCAGTCGGGATCCTTCGGGATCCCTCCCCTTGTTCAAAAAAAATTTGAATCGCCATGAATACAGCTACTATGCTTACACTGCTACCACATGGATATTGCCAGGTGTACGTGGTGAACAGTGTACGTGAGGTGAATCCAACGACCATCCACAAAGTAGAGGACTAACATTAACAGAGGAGGGAGCAGAAGTCAAGCCTAACCGATGTTTATCCAGCTAACATCATTAGTGCTCAGGCGTAGTACAGTACAGTGCTTAAAGCCAACACATAGTTTCTGATGCGACATCACGTGCAACACATATGCTACGTATGTCCCTCGAAATCACTCATGCATGAGACCGAGTGTTTGTGAATGTGGTGCTCAAAGTTCATTAGGAACCTAGGTTTTTAAAATCGAATCATGTCCCAGTTGAACTTGCAATGACCTTGGCGGGGCGAAATCGTGCAGGAGTTAACTTGGTAAGCAAACTTATACTCTGATAAGGATGCATTGTGCATAGAGAAAGGGTACTTTGGAAGTTGGAAGTGAACATATCCTGATAACGACATCGTAGGAGTAACCTAATACGGGGGTACGCAGTCCATCGCCGTGCCGCCATATCACGTGAAACTGACATGTTCAGAATTAATTTGGACAACATTCCGACAGAGAGCTTTGGTATTTAATCTGAATACTGAAGTTGGAACGGAAGATGCATGCTTACAGCTTGAAATATGAGGCGTCTTAACGCCTACTCCCTCCGTTCCTATGAAGAAGGCGTAAATTGTTTGGCTCGCCGATTAAGGAACATGCAGTGACGAAGAATCTTTCCAAACGTACCCCTATTACATTATGAGATTGTTCCTTAATTTACTCTGCTGCATGCGACGCACGCCCAATCTACTACCACACAATAACTGCTCTTTCTCTGCATGCAAATGCATGCCCAATAACAGCGGCCCACTACGGATCCTCTCCCGATTTCTTCTGCTTATCTCATGCACGCGCATTGAAAGGCCAATGGCTGCGCTACGCAAACTGCTCCACTCCCGAATTTTTTGGTTGAAGTAAATGGCTGAGAGGGGTAATTTAGGAAGAAAACGGGTGAATCGCACCCTGCGCCTTGTTTTCTGGCGAAATTTTGAAAAAAATTATACGCCTTGTTCATCGGAGGGAGTATCAAATAGATCCAGCTCCTACTTCCAAGGGAACATGACGACGTGCTAATCGCAGCAACGGTTGATGAGAAGGATCGAACAAACTTCTGGTTTTCCGAATTCTGACAGGAGGCAGAAAGCACGCAGTTTGCTACTTAATCAGGGGGTGGTTCTCGTTTAAAAAAAAACTCGTTTCAAAATAATCAGGGGCTCGTTATTGGGCCTGCTGTAATCATCACATTAAAAAAGTCACCCTACAAATTTTGATCACCTGCAACAAGGCCAGATATGACCTGCCAGGCCTTAGCCCGATGCGTAGTTATTAGGCCTCAAACCTTAAGAGCCCATGCATGCTCCGGTTCTTGGGGCTTTGCAGTGATCAGTAAAAAACCATACCCTTTAGCTTTTTTTTGTGTGTGTGGGTGATCATACCACTTTGTTCAGATCGCACACCCAATCCATTTTCCCAGTCACAGTGGTATGTGGCAACAAACACAGCCCTAGACTGAAATAATTCAGAGCCCCGGGGGGACAGCGCGGGACAAGGTCCCTTTAGTGATCGCCGTTCAACAAGTAGTCGCCTTATCTGATGAAGTGACCGCTACGGGCTCCAGAAGACGGCGACCGGCCGGTGGTGTGCTGGGTGGCTCTGCCGAGCGACGTATGGACCATACGGTGTGGTTGCTGTCCCCGCCGGCTCTCGGGTCACTAGCAAGCAAGCTCACACCCCGCTGCGCCCTTCTCGATCACCCCGGCCGTGGTTGGAGGATCGGCCATGGACTTGGGGGCTAGCCCGACCGGAGATTCCACATTTCCACTGGCCGGCCGGCGAGCGTGGCGTGGCTGAGTGAGAACGGACAACTTCGATCGCGCTGTACTGCTTCCCAAGTTCTCATGGTCAGTGGCCAGTGGGTGCCTGCTGCAGCCACCCCATAGGTCCAAATAGTTGTGCGCGGGTACGTGCCGTTGGCGGCATCCGCGCTAGCTTGTCCGTGCATGTGGCCGCATCTCGGCGCGCGATCCGCCGGCGTCCTTGAATATATTTTTGGATACCTTCCGCCTCCGTCAGCACCAACATGCCATGTTCTTCCGATCGAGAGAGGCGAGACTTCTCTTCATCTTCCATCAAAGAATTCGGGAGCAAGTACAGCCGGCCGGACTTCTGGAGCTACTTCGAACCACTAGAGAGAAATCCTTGGAAGCTTGCCGCTCACGTGAGGTTCTTTCTTCTTCATGGCATGAACGGCTTGCAGTTGCAGGCAGGTGAAGAAGAAGGTAGGAGTGTAGGACGTCCATGGCCCTTACATGCATGGCATCCTAGGTCAGGACAATGATCATTTCCAGACAATTAACAAACATCATCAATCAACGTCTCGAGTTATCACACATCCTGCACGCGCGGCCCGCCTCCTGGCCGGTCACGATCGAGAGGGAAAGCACGGACGCACGTACGGTCGCCACTGTTATTAAACAATCGCCGGACTGCGCGTCAGGTTGGGTGGCATGTTTAGTCGAGTCGTCCGGCGAAAACACTATTGACAGTGGAGCCAATCACAAGTTTCATGTTAGTAACTTAATTCGAGTAACACGACCGGCCTAAATATTTTTTGTTAGATCCATCGGTTTCTGATGTGAGTCGTCGTACGCCCAGTGTAACGTCCATGGGCAAAAGCACCGTCGTTTTTCTCACTCTCAGAAGACGACAGGATAACTTGCTCGTGGACGAAACGGCAGCATGACGCTACATTCGAATTGTTAAGTTAACTGAACGTCCAAGCATGCCTTCAATAAATAATACTAGCAGTTCTTGGGATTGTCGGTTTGCACTGCATATCTGCAAAATAATCTCATGGAAATCGAATCAAGATTGCCTCCGGATCCTCGAATCGTTTGTAATCAAGGTACGTTATGTGTATACTAATCGCGGTGGTTGGTCGGCTCATAATCTACAAGAAAGCAGATTAGCACAATCTCATTTCATGTGCCCCTGGAACACATATTTTGTCCGTAGTGTAGAAGATATGGGAGAATCCCAACACCAGCGAAACCTAGCTTCGAATTCGTTCAGGGCAGCTACAACCAGATGGGTCAAATATTCTTCTACTTTAAGAAATTAATGAATAAAAGTTGTAGAAGATACTGAAGTTATGTATGCTGCTTGTCATTCCAGGTATAAATTATCAAATTGAGACTGTTGTGCAAGTTCGAACTGTTCTAAAATTACTAACTATATCAAACCTGGCGCAATTCTCGCTCCCTCCGCGTTCGAGCACTGTAGATAGCTACAGTGAACACTGGTCACTGCTACAGTGTTCTGCAGTGTTTCGATCCGAGCCATCGCTCGGCGATCGGACGGTCCGCAGAAGACGTCCGTGACGGTTTTGCAAAAAAGACCCTCGCTAAACCGGCGCTTGCTCCGCAGTCCACGATTTCACGAAGAAATGGACCTATTCGTAAATTCTAGAAACATCAGGGACTTCTTTGCAAAAGACGCGCAGAACTCTCTCCCTCTCCTCCCCTCTCGCCCGCGGCCGGGGCTCGCCGGCGCCGCCCCCGCCGGTACGCCCCTCCCCGCACAGATCCGCTCACACGGGAGCCTCCGCCGTCGCGTCCTCTCCTTCGTCGCTAACTCTCGCCTGCCGAAACGGCGCACCGAAACCGGAATCGACACCGCCGTCCACTGCTCCCTCCGCCGCGTTCGCACGCCGTAGCAGCCGCTCCGGCGACCCAACAGCGGCGGCGCCGCTGCCTGCAGCCACCCCGCGTCGAGTGCGCCTACTCGCGCGTCCCGGAACGGCGTGGTTCGACGCCAGTGTCGCTGTCGCCACCGCGGCAGAGCCGCCCGCTGGTGACGTCAGCATGACGTTCCAGCGGGCCTGGGCCGAGCAGCTGGGCCACCTGCTGGGCTGGGCTGGCTGCTCTGTAGCTGGCTCGGCCCTTTTTATTTTTTTCCCCTATTTTTTTTCCTTTTTTACAAATCTTTTATAACTTTTCAAATACAGATTCAATAATTTTCAAATATGCAGAATTTTAAAATATACAGACTCCCAAATTTGAATTTTATCACATAAACGCATCATACAAATTTGAATATCCCAAAATTTTAAAATCCTTTCAAATCTAACTATTACACCAACTTTTGCAAACCAAACAAAAAAAAATACAAACCTTTTTTTAAATTCGAACTTTTGGACATCAAACACTTCATAAATATAAACTTTCTTTTTAGTTCGATACATCAAAATCTAAACACATTTTTAACGTGGACATTTTCCAAATTTGATTTTCCTACACCAAGATTATATTTACAAACGTGACAAAAATATCAACATGAACACAACAATAAACACTGACTACTCACGGCGTACGATGAAAATTCAAATTTGAATGTTCCAACATTTCACAACAATAAACACTGACTATTCACAACGTACGATCGAAATTCAAATTCGAATATTCCAACATTTAGAATGCCTCTCAAACCTGACCATTAAAAAAACGTAAAACAAATTCAAATATGAATGCCTTCCAAATTAATCAATTTTGGAACTCGGACAAAAGCGCAAACTTTCCCCCAATATCAGTACACTCAAATCTAAACAAATTTTATTGTCGATAATCCCATTCCCAAATTTGAATTCCTTACACCACGTATACCAAAAAAAATCAACATGACCACCATATGTGAGCATTTAATAAACGTTAAAATGATTCGAATATAAATAGCTCCCCAATTTCATCGTTCTAAAAATATTTCGACTCATAAATTTTGTCTTCATTCCAAGCAATTTATATCTGAACAGTTTTTTTTTCCAGTGCAGACATATTTTTCAATCCAAAACATCGTCAAAATTCGACATCAAGGCCGCGAAAGTGCATTGCCTTAATATATTCCGTCAAATTCGAATTTTCTTTAACATTTACTACGTTATTTCAATAAAACATTTCTACAGTACGTGCCTTCTTTCCAAAAAAAAGCCCCCGCAATTTCCAAAAAAAATGCGGAACGGTCCTCACGTACAATTAAACAATTTCAACTGTACACACAAAAACCAAATTCGTAATTTTACTCCAATTACGAATTGAGTTTAATAAATGCTCATATAATATAATCGCTCTGATTATAGAGTTAAATCACATTTTTAGGGCAAAATACAAATTTATTATACCATTTCAAACAAATTAATATTTATAGATAACTTAACTGTACTAACTCCAAATATGCAGATGTATTAACAAATGCTCCAAATGGTTAGTATTTACAAACAACCATAATATATTTCCTCTGATAATGGTGCTGAATAAGAAAATTATGGCAAAATGGAACCATATTTTATCATTCCAACTTATCTAACATATTTGGAGGTAATATAACTTAAATCTCTCTAATTATGTAGTTACGTTTTAAAACTGCTTGATTAGACAAATATTTGGAGAAAATGCAAATCATATCCTCTAATTAAGGATTGAATTTAAATTGAGTTTACCAAATGCTCACATAATGTATTTGCTTTTACTATTAAGTTAAATTAACTATTTAAGACAAAAAACAAACATATTACGTCAATTTGAATAGGTTAATATTTTTTAGATAATATAATTGAACTCCCTCCAATCATGCAATTCAATCTACTAAATGCTTAAATTGAACTTAACTTCGTCTACTTACGTACTCATATTTAAATAATGCTTCAACATATGCCTACTTAAAGAAAGGATTTAAATTACATATTTAAATCGACATACAAACAAATTTAATCAGTTCAACTTACGAAATTAAATTACACATTACTGCCAAAATACAAGTACTTCGAAATACCTTAAACGATAAATTCCCACGTATTTCAGCACTTTTTATTACACCCACGTATTTCAGCACTTTTGATTACAACGGGTGTGGCGTGTCGCCGCGCCGAGATGCCTAATAAATTTAAGGAATTTTAAAATTTTAGAAAATTACAGACTTTCCACACGAACTAATAAATACCCTTTTTGTTAAAAATCTGATCACTTAGCTTGCTACATATTTTTTCTATTTCCTCACTGAAAAAAAAAACATGCACGACAAATTCAAGCGGACTTCAACATTTCGAATCACGACAGGTGCGGCGTTTTCAAAATTTGTTCACCTTCCAAAATTACATCAACTCTTAAATTTTGTCTTCATTTCAAACAATTTAAATCTGAACATTTTTTTGCAGTACAAACATTTTTTTGAATCCAAACCGTCATCAAAGTTTCACATCAAGGACGCGGCGTGTGCCGCGCTGAATTCCACTAGTTTGTTCCAATACTGGGCCATAAAATTCGGCAATACCGGCGCACTCAAATTCAGCCACAAACTCGATTTTTATTGTGTGGAACAATCAGAAGACACTAAGAGGAACTGATACTACATTATCTATAAAATGATGGAGCACGTACGCGCTAGAGACATCTTTTCAAGGGAATCTAACGTTAATGCTTGGACCAAACAACTAGAAGACCTCACAAATGGAGACTTCAGAGATGAGTTACATCGCGTCTGGCTCAAGTTCAAGAGTCTCGTCAACAAGGATGTATATGAACCCGATGGAGAGTTCCACGATGGCCACCAAATATTCCGGAGGAGAAGAGAATCCCTTAGAGCAACAGGGTGACTTTAGAACTTTCAACACAAAAAAATAACGATGTTGGGTACGTACTCGGTTTATTAAGTACATTATCGTTGTGTGTATTTATTATTCCAAACTTACCTAGTACAATAAACTTGGTAGAATAAACTTGTACTATTTTTGCGATATGAATCATACATACTTAATTATGTTGTTTGTGTCATATATTATCTTGTGGCTTGCTGATGATGTGTCTGCTTTTGTGGGCATGCTTTTGTTGCATATTATTTTGTAAACTCATGCAAATCTTTAGTCTTCGTAGATGAGGTGATATACCATGTGTACATAGAGAGAGAGAGTTTCACTAGCCTAAAACTTATGGGCAGAGTGTCAGGCGCATGCGCATAGGTACGAGACCAACAACTACAAATCGTTTGAGACTAGACAACAGGAAGGGTTGATCCAATTAAAATTTGGACTGGGCTTCGGCGTACCCCCTCTCTCCAAATTATAAGGATAGTTTGGTCTTTTGCCATTAATTAATCCTATACTCATTTTAATTAAATTGAACCACCTGAGATCTAAACCCACGCCCATATTACCCACGTATTTTTATACAAAGATTGATCCTAACAGTGCCCCGCGGCTGGCAACTGCAGCGAGGTGAAGGAGAAGACCACTTCGCGGAGTCGCCGGCTCTACAATGGGGTCATCATCTTCCCGGTCAATCACCCCATGCTTCTCAAGGAAAAAAAAGAGAAATGAAAAGAACGATGCGAGCATCTAGCCAACTATCGATTCCCAGCGTTCTGTATTCCTGCGATTGCGTACGTGAGCTACTAGCTCTAAAAAGTGCTATAGCCAAGTTAGCTACTGTACATGCGTGTGTTCATCAATCCATCAAGCAGCTTGCTTGTTGATTGAACGTGCGCGTCTCGCGCAGGATTGACCCGAGCCAAAAAAAAAAAAGCTATTAGTACGTGTCGTCAACTCGCCGGAAAATACACGGATTAATATGTCGCCAGATCGGAACCAAAATCAACACGCCTACCTCGCCTTGGACCACTGCAGAGACGTCATTATGTTTAATTAAAACGAGTTTAGGGATTAATAATGATAAACGACCAAGATACCCTTTTTAAATTTGGGATGGGGTACATGTGGGTATCCGGACTAGCTGTCCGAAATACCCTTGTGCCTACAACATCAGCGATCCCATGATCAGTGTGTCGCTGAGCACAATCAAACTGATATCAAAAGAAGCTCCATGAATACCGAGTGAATTTACTTACTTGATTGAATCCATAACTTCAACATGTACTTGCAGCGGAAATCATCAAACAACGTGGAGCCCAAGTCATTTGCCATAACCCTACAGGCAGCTGACTGGGAAGCACCCTAGTTCGCATTGACGTCAGTGCACTCTTCTTCTTCGATCTGCTCTTCTTCAAGACCTGGCTAAGACAATAGCCAGGGACGAAACCAATATGAGTACAATTTGGAATTGTACTCGCAAGGTACTCCCAACATGAACATGCCCAGTTCTGCTCTTATCTCATAAGACTGTTATTTTTAGAATAACATCTCTATATCTTTGTTAAAACTGAAAGAAGATGTTTAGAACTTTTTCCCAAACTCTGTCTTTGTAAGAAGTCTCTTTTAAAACTTTTTCCCGAAAACCAGCACCAGGTTTATTTCTCCAAAACTTCTCCTTTTCCGACCAGAGCCCTTCCTGGTCATTCATCTCCAACAAACTCATACCAGCCCTTCGGTAGAGTTGCATAAACATTTCCACTTCATTTTTGAAACACAAAACTTTGTAAAACTTGCACGTAGGTCGAAGTAGGGCCTTCCAACTATCCATAACCGAGGACTCGGCTATTCGAATAGTTTTACACTCTGTAGAGGTAGCACGCTTTTCCCACATCCATCCGGCAACTCATCGTGTCAGCCACGTCCCGCCATACAAGGTGTATGCGAAGTTGAGCCACCGACCATAGCCTCTCATTTGCTCATGCTAGTACAGGACCCTGCCGCTATGACACTTTCCATCGACACCTAGTCCAGCTCATCCGTCGATGGCCCTAAGTGTGAGGACACATAGTTCTGCCCGGCGGTTTATGGTGGAACCTTCTATCCTCCACCAACGTGCGAGGACCCAGGTCAGGGGTAGGTCACCGAACCATCCCCTCGTGGAACGGAGTCATCTCCGTTGTTGAGGTACCCCGTACTAAAATGAGCAAACTATATGACTAAGCCCCGTTCCCATATGGGGTAAATGTGGTCGCACAGGGTAGGGTTGGTTGACGTAAGTACTAAGACATAATGTGCTTTTTTATCAAAACCACCATTCTCCATTTCTCCACTTCAGCACCGACATCTCGGCACACCATAATCTATCCAAGGATTTTTAAAAGAGTTTGAATAGACAATTCTTTTTCCCATCCAATAGTTTGAAAAAGAATTTCCATCTAATACCCCTATATATGGTGTCAAAATAATATCCTTGTATTTTGGAAAGGGGTTTTCAAAATCATAGCTGTAGTGGCAAACATCACATAAATCACTTATGCTCTTTATAATTAAAACCTGTGAACCAAAATAGATGTATATAATTGCAAGCTCAGAGAAGTAGCTCGCCTGGTTCAGCAATATGTTCATGGGCTTCTCCTCATATGTCAATAAAATTAAAATCCCATCCTTCTTCAAAATTCCTCTCCAAGGGTCACTCCGACATCATTATTTGTAGCGTCGCAAACAGGGAAATAATCAACACTCAATACACCAAACAAAACCACAAATGATACACAAACAAGTAGCAACCACAAACATAAAACTAATCATTCAAGCAACAAACTAAGATCTACACTTACAAGGGCATTAGACCAATCAGTAGTCTAACACTATACACATGCTAGGACATAGATCACAAAACTACCTTAGGCAAAGATGAACCACAAGCACCTTTATTTAATCAGGAGATACTTCAGACAAAAGTTAGGTACATTGTTTTTCTTCCAAAACAGGAAATACTTCAGACAAAAGTTAAGTCATCCATTATTTTCTACAAGCTAAAATATTTCATCAAGCTAGGGTATGATAGAGTGCAACCTTTAAGGATTTCTATTAACTTGCAAGGCTAAGCATTGCTATTAAACTTGAACAACCAGTAGCAAACATCTTTAGTTGGAAGTGATTATTTAGCTCATATTCATTAACAAGCAACACAAGCATAGTTATTCAATTTTTGAAATGGGTTAAGCACCAAATCATTACACATGCTTTACTCAAAACAATTCTTAACACAAGTCACTAACAGTACTAACATATACTAACGAGCTAACCAACAATAACAAGCATATAACAGTACCTAAACACTCAGTAATAAACGTAAACAACATTTTATAATAAAAACACTCAAATCATTCTTTTATTAAAGGCAGAAACAGCATTTTCTTTACTCAATATTACACCTAAAGAGTTCTGGTAATCAAACAATCACCACACTACTCAACCAAGCATTACAACAATACAATCCTAAATCCTACAGAAGGCTACTGTGATACACAAGGCAAAACAATTGGATTCAACTTAATTTAATTAACCCTTATTTATATATGGTTATTATGGCAGAAACTTGTCACACAAGTTTTAATGCACAACTCAAGCTATGTTGGTCACAAATTTATGTTAATTTAGGGACAACTAATATTGATTATTTATGATCCAACAAAATTGGTCTAGGGCCATTTGGATACTTATTTATTCCACTATAATTATGATACTAAAGAAAAGGATACATCACTATTTGATTTTCTATTTTGCCTCTGTTGTTCCAATAATTCTACAAAAATAGGGATAGCTAACATTTTAAATTACTAAGCTAACAAAATTGACCTCAAGCCATTTGGAGTTCCAGATCATCAGAGAAAATCAAGTTAGGTATATAAACCATCTGTACTGTTTGAATTATCCCTCTCTGTATAATGATCTAAACAAGACGAAACCAATGTGGTTGGGTTAACAATTTCATAAGCTATCCAGAGAATTCTTGTTTGATTTATTTGGACTTATAATTCTCAAGATATTGAATTTCAAAGTGAGGTCCAGTACTGTTTTCAAATCTAAACAGAAAATCAAATTAAACCTGGGAGTGGATAATGTGGAAAAATCTGACGGGTGGGGCCTACCCGTCAATGACTCAGCGAATTAGCTCGCGCGCGCTGGAAATGTTTAAATCGCTGACATGTCGGGCCCGCTGGTCAGTGGCTGGATTAAACGAAGCGGTACGTGGCCGTTGGATTAAAATCCAACGGCTGAGAGAGGGCACGTCGGCGGCTACCACAAAACGGCGGCGCCGCCGTGGCCAGAGACGGTGGCGAGGAAGCGGCGCTCACCTAGGGGCGTCTGCGGACGGCGGAGAGGGTGGAGATCGAGTGCGGGGAGCGTGGGGAAGACGATTGCGTGAACGACGTGGCGCGGGTGCGTCTGAATCGGCGACGGCGAACTTGGCGGCTGCCCTGGCCACGGACCTGTCGACGGCGAACTCCTGCGGCGGTCCTGTGCACAGAAAAAGAAGGGGAAGCGAGTGGTGAGCTTCGAGTGATGAAGCAGGGAGGGTGCAGGGCAGAGAGAAGAGAAAGGAGAGGGAAAACACGGCACGGCCGTGATCGACATCGACCTCGGCTTCCGGCGGAGCGTGGCAGTGCTCTGCTACGGCAGCGGGGCTGCAGGCTGCAGAGGCGTGCCGGCCCTCCTGGCGGTGCACGGTGAGGAAGGGGAGTGAGGGGAGAGCAGGGGTGAGGTGTGGCGAGAAGAGAGGGTCGGGGGCGGATTTTTATAGGCCTGAGGCCGGTCCATGGTGGCCATGGTGCACGGAGGGGCTAGGGGTCGTGGGAGCACGCCATTGGCGACTGCGGCGGTGTAGCAACGACGTAGGGTGCTCCGTTAGGGTTTTGGGTGCGAGTCGAGCGAGGGAGAGAGCAGGCGCGAGCTCGGGGTGGTAGGTGGCCGTTGCGCACGCACGGTGCTCGACAGAAAGATGGCGTCGCCGTGGGCTTCCGGTGGTGACATCGCGATGTCCATTGGGTCTAGGCGTGCACGTGGAGTAGCTTGGACGACGTTGCGGTGGCGGGGGAGAAGTGGTCGTCGAGAACGTCTTCGGCGGCCGTGACATGGCGAGCAGGGACCGGACGGCGAAGAAATGGGATGGAGAGGATGCACCTCGCGCGCGTGGTCGTGCTCAGTCGGCAGAGGGGAAGCAGAGAGGTGCAGTGGCGCAGCGACGAGCTGCTGCACGGCCTCCTTCTCCTTGCTCACATGCGTACGGGAGAGAGGGAAGTGGGTGAGGAGAGGAATGGCGCCAAACTCCAATAGGAAACGTCCAAAATGCTAGCACTCATGTGGCTACAGTGCAGGGGTGTGAGAGAGAGAGAGAGTGGGCAGAGAAATTTGATTGAATTCGAATTTGGGTTTGAAAACTAGGGTTTCTGCCCTTAAGGTGTTCGACGGAATGTCTACACCAAGTTAATTTTTGAATTTTGGTGATTTGAATTTGTGGTTGACTTAAGCAAAGTGGTAGAAAGCTCCTGCAATTTTACTGGATTTTTGATGTAAAATAAAATAGGGTTTTTGAATATCCTTTGAGTTAAAAGAAATAAAATAGGATTTTTCCTAATTGAAATCAAATTATGTGGTAACTTTATAATTTTGAGAAGAGAGAGGTAGGAAAGTGAGATGATTGTTATTTCATCTCATTCATGGAGTTTTCATAATAAAATTAATTGTTTTAAATAAAATAGAGAAATAGGCAGAGAGGAAAACTTGTTAAGATTGTTTATTTAAATTAGAATCTTTAATTCAAGTCCTTGAATATTTTTAGAGGTTTTGTTTATATTCAAGTCACACTCCAATTTTGTTGTCAAGTGTGTTCTAATTAATGTTCAAGCACTTGTGATTTATTTTCCACACAAGCAAACAAACACATCAAGATCAACAATCACAACCAAGACCAAACCACAAGAATTAATCATACCACCATTTCCACAATGCCATCTTGTGGAGAGGTGACCACTCCTAATTATGACAAGATGAGGTTTAGGAAATATCTCAACTCATACTTAATAGTTTTCAAAAGGTTTGATAAGGAATAATATGTGGGATAATATATTTCCCACTAGTGTTCTTTTCCAAATGGAGTAAAAATAGGAGTTGAAACACATGCAAAATATCAAGGTTGGAAAATTAGGTAGGAAATAGCATATAGATCTCCATATTTTTGGAAACACATAATTTTGGGAAACACTTTTACTGTCTAAAAAATGGGTATTTTGGTTGTTGCCAAAACCAAATTATTATTGAAATTGCATTTGACTAAAAGAAGAGTGGCAAAAGATATATGGAATTATTCTTTTCTTGTCATGACCTGATCACCAAGGTTAAATATCTATTGGTCAAACAACTAGAACAACAAGTCACAGAAGATCAAACAGAGCAATGGGAGGGAAAACACAATCATCAGTGAAATATTTCAAAAAGTTTTTGTTGGCTCTGAATTTTGGGTCTTGTAAAACTAAGTTTTTCCTTGGTTCCAAAATTTGGGTGTTACAGTACACCGAAGCACAACCCTTAAAATTTGGGCCTGGAGCGATATAATTTTTTACTAAACTTGTATACTTGTTTATTAGTTTTTTAAACTTGTAACATGTTACATTTTTTACTAAGTATGATGTTTTCCATCTGTTGGCATAGTTTAACCACTATTTGGCAATGTTACTAAACATTAGTTTTTTTAAAGGAATCCGGTACGGGAAGCTCCTACAACCATTATTTAAAATTATAATAACCCAAATCCGCTTTCATGGGGACTTCAGTCTAGGTGGCTGGATTGTACATCCACTTCCCTAACGAAGTCAGCTAGACTCACTTCTTTATAAATATTAGTTAGTGTGTTTTTTGCTTAATTGAATTTCAGTGAAAGATAGTAAGCTGTATTTTATGACCAAACTTTTCTATAATGTATCGGAAAGATCTGTAGAAGAATACTATCTAAAAAATATCTCAATATCGGTTTCTAGTGGGTGATAAATTAAGCATTTTTATCGATAATTATATTTATCAAAACTTTAGAGTACAAACAAAACCAATTTATTCTTTACTTCTTTTTCATGGTCAAAATTGTATAACAAGTCAAAATTTAACAAAGTTTGCACACTATGTAGTTGTTATTGGAACATAATTGGTTAGAGTAATCACCATGCACCAGTAATACAAATTGGGTGTTTACTTTTAGAATTGCACTCGACAAAGTAGATGTAGACACATTAGGTTTGTTCCTTCAAACAAAAGTGTATGGATGATCAGGTTGACTGCCCGGTCCTTTGTTAGTCTCCAAGCAGTTGGTGATTTATTGCTTTTAAGTGTTTTATGCCAAGGGTTGTGTAGAGTTGCACTTATGAGCCCAAATTTTAAGTTAAAGGCTTTTGAAACTAGTATCCTCCTAACTCCTCCACCAATTTTTTTGGTAATGGTTCTGGGTGTGCTGAGACTTTTTTTTTTGAAAAAATAGTATTGGGCATGTAGTAGACATTCATTGTAGAGAAACAAATTCATCTACTACATGTCCAATTTCACCACTATATGCACCAACATAACTAGAGTAGTTAATTACTAAAAAAACATAGCTAAACTGCACCTTATATCATTTTGCCACAAGTTTTGCACTTCTTATACGGGAACCAAACCTACTACGCTAAAGTTAATTGAACACCAAAATCAGTCACTTGGCCCCGTTTGACAGCCAAATTAGACCAGTGGTAGACACATCCATGTACACATCTATATATGTTTGGGTGGACAATATTGTCAGTTATGCACGGAGGCCAATATGTTAACCTTCTCTGTTACTCCCTCTATTCCAAATTACTTGACACACATTTGTCTATACGCGGATGTATCTAGACATTAAACCAATATAGATACATCTATATTTAGATAAATTTAAGTCAACTAATTTTTAACGGAGTGAATACTTGTTATTATCCTTCGCCTTCTTTTTCTCCATGGACAGAGTGCCGTCCCTTCTCTGTCTCCGGTTTTGAACAAAGTGATGCCCCAGAAAGCAAGCTCGTGCCGGTTATGAGTAACTCCCACAACTTCATCTGCAATTGTCATGCTCATGTTGGGTCCTCTTGCACCCATTCTCCATTCAAAAAAGAAAATGTTGGTTTCTCCCAAAACAAAACCGCAACAACATGCGGAGGACCCCATGGTGGTCTAGACTGTACTGTCGCATCTCGTGATGAGAAATGCTTTGAAGACACCATTTGGTTGTATTGTAAGTAACTGAACCAAAAAATAAATTAAAATAAAGACCTATCAAGTGTAGCCTTGGTGGTATTTTTTTTCATAGAAGGAGACCACCCTCGTGAAAAATCCCGAAATTATGTCCTGACGGGTCTCAGACTCGGGTCGCTAGTTTCCCCACTGTGTCCCCAACCGCTGGGCTACTGCCCCATTCAACCCAAAAAAAAATGATCTATTATATACTAAAAGCAAAATGGGTTAGTTTTTGAGACACCACGTTAATCCACATAGGTTATAAATATATAATCCGTTGATTTATATTGTGACAGCTTAGATTAAAATATGGAAAAATTTAGGTACAACGTTAGTCGGTACAAACAGGTCGCTTTGAACATGTAAATCACGTCACGTTATCTCCGAAAAAAAAAGAATTCATGTCACGTGTACAACGCCAAGAGGTTACATATCATGCATCACATTCAGGAAATATTTGAATGCACGAGTCCACTTCCGGCCGGACGTATAATTATCCAATCGATCGGCTAGCTGGTAGATGGGTCGGTAAATACAACTTTGGATCTCCACGCAAAAAAAAAAAATACAACATTTTTTTTGCGCTTAAAAAAATACAACTTTGGGTCCGTAGTACAATCCGATCGGAACGTATAAGCTGATCAATCGGACGTAAACTGTCTGATCATGTGCTCTCTTGGAACAGCTCGCTCATGCATAGGTTTTATCTTATTTTCTATAGATTAAATACTATTAACTATACATGTCTTGAAGAATAACACGATCCATAATTTCTAGCTGATAGTCCGTAAAAAAACCAATTCCACTAAGTCAAAGAAACGTATCCGTGTTCAAATTTGTATCTGTAGTACAAATCGGTCAGACCTATAAGTTGATTAATCTGACTTATAACTAGCTTATCAATCGGTCGATCAGTAATAACCATGTGCTTTCTTATAAACAACTTACTCATACATAGAACTTTATCTTATTTTTTAAATTTTTAATTATTAACTATATATTTCTTGAAGAATAGGACAATCCATATTTTGTAGCTGATAGTCCGTCAAAAAACCAATTCCACTAAGTCAAAGAAAGATGTCCGTGTTCAATATTATAAGAAAATACTATATTGCTTAATTGGACCAGAGAATAAAAAAGAGTTGGCCGAACTTAGTATTTTCTCTTTTATCTTTAATATTTTAATTATTTCTTTACGTCCGACAGGGCGCATCGCTAATAACATTTCCCTTATCCACCACGTAAATAACTCCAGCCCACCATGATGGAACATAAAAAAGATGCCCATCCGCAATTTTAGGAACAAAGGAGACAACTAAAATAGTTGTCCAACATGTAAATTGGGCATACACATTTACATACAAGGAAAGTAAGTAAGAGGTCAACATACAAACATAATGTTATTAATTATACATGTTTGAGTTATACGAAAGATTTCATCACAATTGAAAATGTTCTACATGCCTACTTATGCACACAAAACTATTGTAAACGATATTGTTCGGGGTATGTTTGCACAAGACATGAAGAGCAAACAAATATTGCACTAATTGTTTTGAACGACACTCAAAGGGGACGACCGATTCTTGCAGGCACAAATACATCAACCAAATTTTTCTAGATGAAATTCAAGTAAAATTAGAAAACATATATTGTAAAACTTTGGAGAGCCATATCAAGATATGTTTTCCAAACAAAACATATTGTACATTTATTTTGTTTGGAAAACATGAACTAATATATAAACATAAACTCACTCACTCATACATCCATACACACATGCTCACACAATATCGATAGACGGCTAGAGAACCGGAGAATTTAGATTAATGACCCTGCACGATGCCAATGGCGGAAATCATACCGCAATGATTCAAGATTACAAAAAAAGTAACAACCAGCTTGCGGTTTTGACTTTAATTGTGCAAACTGATTCAACGCAACGTTAAAACAACAACAAAATCAATGGTTCGATTACTAATAATTCATCCACAAATTTAAAATGCATTTCACATATGGGATATTTTATTTAGAATAATATTTTGGTGGATATATTTTCCTACCATATCCCATAAAAGTATAATTTTTACCCGTCACGTCAATACTATATAAGGTGTTGCCCTCGCATTTGCGAGGGCCACCATGCTAGTTTCATGAAAAACATAAAAGGGTGTGGCGTATTGCCATTAAGTTGTGGTTCTACATAATTAACTTTAGATTTAGATTTGACATCATAGGGGATCGGAAGCGAAAACGACTTCACGGAGGAGGTGTTCCCGGTACACATGGACACATCGTAGCCTGGACTAGTCGTGAACAGTATACTCGTACTATTTTGATGCTCGCCTTGCTTGCTCACGGCACCATCATTTGCCAAAAGAAACTTTGAACGAGGCGGGAGAGCTACTAACTAAATTCCAAACTATTCGCCAATTCGCTCCTCTCGGCTTTCCAAGCCATAACTGTAGTCAAGCCGCACTGGAGTACTCCCTCCGTTTCAAATTAGATGTCTTCCATTTGTCCACATGCGGATGTATCTATACTTGTAATATGTCTAGATACATCCGCATGTGGACAAATGAAAGACAACTAATTTGGAACGGAGGGAGTAGTACTGAGAAGTGACAAAGCTGATGGATCATCTATGAGACCCGTCCTCATCAGGCTAAGCACGGAATGGACAGAAACCATTCGGTGAACAAGAACATTTGGGTCCGCTCGTCAGCTTTGGTCGGGGTATGTTATGATAAGATCTGTTTAATCTTGATGCAGATTGCAGGGCGGAAGTTAGAGGCTTCTGTCTAGAAGCTCTCATGTTAATAAGCGGACAAACCAGAGGACATGCATGGTATTCTTCTTCTTCACACAGAAAGAAACAGTCGAACGTTGACGTAGTGGGGACGCCATTTACGTGGTGCAAATCCGGGGCGACAACTTAAGGTTAGAAGCCTGTTGACATGAAGTTTAACCAGAAAGCAGAGCAGTCGATCGGATCAATCATTCAGGAAAGACCACACTACTGCCGCTGGTGCTCCGAGTGAGTGCAACTGCAGGTTCCAGTGACCGGTCACTGCGATGTATAATTGGAATCTTGAAACTATTCGACCGCCAGCCCCGCAAGGTTCAATGTACCATGTGAGTAAGTGACGTGAGAAAAAATTTCTCGGCACCACCCCTATCGCAGCAGATTCAAGCCCGTCGTCGTCTTCCTCGCACACATTGCACACCTGGTAATCATGATTCGAACCGCCATGAAGGACGCCGAGGCACGGCTACTTCGTTGGAGTAGCAGAACAGTTCTGAAGTAGTTCGAGGCTACGAGCTCCGGTACCAAAGGTCTCACCGTCGTCTCGCACTCTCGCCTCTCTCCGGCGGCCGATCTACACCGGCGACTAGCACCATTCGTCCAGCTGTCCAATTTGGCAAAGTAAATATAAACTCGTACGGCCCGTGATGTTAGCGAGGATACAGCTGGTGAGGCCAGTGCATTTCAACTAGTTCTGCCATTTTTGTTTTTTTGCTTTTCCCTCTGCGGTGTCCATGACTCGTCGTCCTCGTCAATGTATATCCCGGTGCTAGCTAGCTTAGCCATAGCTCGAGGGCACTGCATTAGCGGCATTTTTAAGTACAGTCCAGTAGCTGGCTAATGATGCAGTCCCAAGATAAGAAGGAATCGTCTTAATTTGGCTGTGCACCTGCAAAGGTGCAAATCAGCAAGAGGTCAAGGAGGTGGCAAGGATGCAGCTGGGAAGCTGTCTGATGGATGGGTAGATAAGATTGTTAAGCGTGCACTTGTTATTAAGAGGATTACTTTCTTGGCCAACCTTCAGAGTTCAGACGACCGACGCTTTGCTCGGCCAATAGCCGGAGAGCAGCGTGCCAGCGTTCTAGACTTCACGTAGATCTTTGCACGTCAGCTGGAATGATTCTTCCAACCTAAAGAACACTGGGGATCCCGCTTCTACCAGCTAATCTGGCGTACGGAAATATCTTGAGAATCTGACACGGTAACATCTGTTGCAAAATACACATTTTGGTTTACTAAAGAATAAACTAACTAGGCGATAGTTTGGCGGTAATTCAAGGTTGCACCAATGCATGTACTCGTGAGTGAAAAAACATTGTATTATATTTTAATGTCAAAACGTACTAACAAATATATACATGTACATGTCCATTTTCTTTGTATACATGTCATTTTTCATGCAATAAACCACTTACAAACAGCGTATTCGCTTGTTATTTGAGGTTTGTAAATAGCATAATGATACATATTTATTAAGAAGCGGAGTGTAGAATAAGTTCAAGAGAATTACAAGCTAGTCTACATAAATAAATAGTTTAAAGTGGAAGTAAGGCGCGAAACATTGGTGTATACCAGGACAAATGTGGGTGGTTTGATCATGGATACATAGCCAACAAGAATATCTATACGCTGAAAAAACAGTTAGACATTTATTCATGATAATTTTTTAAAGCAAGGCAAAAGGTTTGCTATTTCATTGACATATGAGAAAAGAGTTGGTTGGTTTATAAGAGAAACTCGCCAAAACCGATACAACACAAAACATAACATAACAGTCCCGATGCCGCGCACCAAAACGAGAATGACAAAACCCAAGCGAAAAAGCCGGTAATCGTGATAACTAAAACCATACATCATAACCTTAAGGATAGATAGTGCAAGATGTGTTCAAGTAGTAGCGCGGCCTAGGAAAGGACCTCATTTAATTGCAATCAAATATACCACTGAAGCTCAATTTCAACTTCTAAAGTAAATTAAGTGTGGTAGTAAATGTAAGCTATAAGTTAGTATTCACGCAAAACAATCCAATAGTCATTATTATAATTTAACTGAATTCAACATGCTAAAATATATATGCCTAATATGTACGATTTATTTGATTTTCTACGAGGGGGAACACCATTGGCATTTATAGTAAAATATAAAACGAATAAAACTCAAAGTTCTTTTGAGCTTCGTATAAGCGATGGCATATATCTAGGCCTTTGCACTTCATTTTTGTTATAGACTTTACCATAGGTGATTAACTTAGTTTGGTGGGGGATATTCATTGTTTTTCGGTATTTACCAAAATTGTATGAATTGCGCCTCACCATTTCCAATTTATAAATAGTAAATCTGTGATATGTGTTACTACTTATTATATAATTTAAACCATAATAATCTTTTAAGATGTAGCCTACACATGTGCAGGCCACTCTGCTAATTTCTCTTAACAACGCTTGGTCAGAACTACACTCCTCCACTGATCGTGTACCACCCACCACGAGGAAATTGCACATAACCCCAAGCTTTGGTGTCATTGTTGCATTGAACACATAATCAAAACTCCTTTTGCAGTAAACCCCAACCTTTCGTCTAATACATTATAGATGGCCCAGATTGTTGATTTAGCCCCTTATAACATGTATCTGACAAGTGGGCCAACAAAAAACCGCACCGTTTATATGTACCATATAGAAAATTATACAACCTTTAACAAAAGTGCATGTACAAAATATTGGACATCAAGAGAGGCATCTAGTTGCTTTAATAAACTAGCAAATACGGTGTGGAACTGAGTGGAGATTTCTTGCTCCTGGGCTCCAGTGATCCCTCTAGTTAAAAAAAATTGGAAAACATATTTATAAATTCAAAAAAAATCTGGAAAAATCATGCATGTTGCCAATTGTTTATGATGTATCCCATAAACTTGCAAAATCTCGGTTCGAAATATTTTATATTCTGTTCTACACAAAAATTGACAAATTGGTGGATCTAAATGTCCATACTTTCAAATCTCCAAAATATACAAGATTTGTTATTTTTGTGTAGCCCAGAATATAAAGTATTTCAAATCCAAATTTTGCACGTTTGTGGGATACATCATAAACAATATGCGTGAATTTTTCAAATTTTTCTAAAACTTAAAAACATGATTTTTGAAAGAAAAAAAAGACCAGAGGAGCACTGGAGCTCGGGAGCAAGAAGCGTTTTCCCTATTCTATTCTGGACAAATACTAGCTCGGTCCTGAATCTAGCTCTTTTTCTAGTATCTGGACATGTACTTAGAACATATACATATACTATGTTGAGGCGAATAGAGGCCTATGCTATATTGTTGCCCAAATATAGAGGCCTTTTTTTGCGAATAAAAGCCTATGCTATGTTGATGCCCAAATATTTTGTATATGCTCTTTAAAAAAAAATGCCGTATAATCATGGTATACGGTACTCCCTCTGTCTCAAATTACCCTGCGTTTT
The DNA here is from genome assembly GCA_947311845.1 of Poa pratensis. Taxonomy (NCBI): domain Eukaryota; kingdom Viridiplantae; phylum Streptophyta; class Magnoliopsida; order Poales; family Poaceae; genus Poa; species Poa pratensis. Next base: position 61,262,810 of record CAMZMU010000107.1, read on the forward strand.
GTGATTAGTCAAAGTCAAACTTTGTAAACTTTGACTAAGTATGTAGGAAAAAATATCAACATTTATAATATGAAATGTATACAGTATGAAAGTATAGTTTGTGATGATTCTAATATTTTTATTTTATTATAGATATTGATATATTTTCATACATGATTAGTCAAAATTTACAAAATTTGACTTTGACTATTCCCAAAACGCATGGTAATTTGGACAGAGGGAGTATATAAATACTGTGTTGTTTCATTAGCTCACATGTGAGATACCTGTAAAGGGCTAAATCAAACTTTTTGGCTACCTGCAACGTATTAGACGAAATGTTAGGGTTTGCTGCAAAACCGTTTTGATTCCGTGTTACCTGCAATTTCCTCACCCACCACAAAATGGAGTGCGCGCTTTGGATGCGTAGCCTACCGGGTCTTCGATTGCTTGAATATGGGAAAACACCTTGCAATTGAATCGTTATTTGCCTGTCCAAGATCAGAGACCCTGCTGCTGTCTCGATGTCATTTTCGGAGTAAATTTTGGAATACGGAGAGAGGAAACATGATCTTAATCGACAAGACTTCTAGACCTCTCATGTCGGGTTATCTCGTTGGTTACTGGTTAGAACCAAACACCACGGCATGGTTGGCTATCACGCTCAATTAAGCCGCGTCTAGAATACCTGTACATATATACTTCACCTAATTAAGTAAGGAGATTGAGGAGATCCAAATTTTACTCCGTATATAGCAGCTCGTAGGCCTGGAAGTCGCGTCATCCAGCAGATCAGTTGTTTTGTCGTCTCCCCGCGCGATTATTATTTGCTGATTTCAACGGCCTGCCTACCTAACATGCACTATACTAAGTATAAATATTTTCTTTGCCAGATATATAGTTTCGAAATGAATACTCTTTTGCAGCCAGCTGAGCTAGCTAGACTTCTTCAACGCTCCTGCTGCAAACTTTGAAAGTCAACACACTTGACTGTTTGACTAGGGTGACTGGTCGACGAACGTCTCTTTCTGCTCGTGCAATGGAACCATAAAAAATGGCACCTCCATACTTTTATCTACTTTTTGTGCCAACTGCCAAACATTATTTTCCTCTTTACAATGCACCGTCGGATTGTGGAGGATGGCATAAGAGCATCTCTAACAGATATCGAATAAGGCTCTCGGCCCGGAAAATTCTGGCCGATATGCGGGGCCAAATTTATGGCCCGACTAGATTACCGCATATGGGCCTGGCCCTGAAAAAATTATCCGGGCCTCTGGATAAGCGGTGGCACGGCACTATTTAATCAAATGGAGGATTGTTTCCGATACCATTTCCGCATCCCTCCGCCGCTTTCTGCCTCCCACCGCCGCAACGCACCCCCTCGCTTCGGCGAGTGAATCACCGAGCGTCGCCGCTCCTCTCCCCTCCTCTTCTCCAGATCCATGGCTGGCAGCACCATGCGCAGCTCCGGCTGGCGCGGCGGAGGCCGTTCGCCGCCGGAAAACTAGGAGGCCAACGCAGGCGCTCGGAGGGCGCGTGCAAGCGGGGCTCCCACAAGGCCCGCCGTGGGCGGGGCTCCTCGGCCCAGAGAGGGCGAACAACGCGGATGCGCGCAGCTCCTCCGGCGACCGGAGGAGGAAGGTGTCGGAGCCGGAGGAGGAGGACGAGGAGGAGTAGTGCCTGCCTCCGCTGCCGGCGGGCGAGGTGGTCGTCACCGTTGGCCAGCGCGGCTTCGTGGCTGCAGCATGGACGTCCTCGTCGAGGACATTCTGCCGGCCTGAAAGCGCACAGACTACGCAGACGTCGAGCTCAAGGCCGCCACAGAAGCGTGGAGGCAGGCGCTCCTGGTGCCGCGGATCGCTTGCAAGCGGCGGCGGACGAGCAAGAGCTCGCGGGTGGTACACTTCATCGTCGAGGAGGATTTCGGCATCTACAAGTAGTTCTCGCATCGAAGTATTTTCTCTTCTTGTATCATATGTAATATTTCGCGCGACCTCTAATTTTCAGTTTGCGTTTGAATTTCCAGTATATGTTATGGTCGAGCTAATCTCGTACCGGATAAACTGGATATGATTTATCTTTAGGAACTGCTAGAGATGCTCTAATCGCGTTACATGGCCGATGCAAAACGTACTTAGCAGCTTTTGTGAGGAACTGTTCTTTTTCATGATTTAGCTTTGGCTCTATATATAGTACTGCTCGAGTCTGGTACTCCTGCTAACTAAGCCGGACACCCATAATTAGGCGTACATCAACAGTATTGTCGACCGTACAAACTCTATCCATTCGTATTGAAGCCGCCCCCTGAAGTTTATTGCGTACAGGCACGCCCTACCTGGAATTCTTCGTGGGGTCCAAGTGGTTACATCAGGCGATGAGGGGCATGAATTCTTCTCTAGATGGCGATGCAGATAGCCGGCCCGCTCACTGGATCGCCATTGTTTAGCACCGGAAAGGATGTCTATTTGGAAATGGAACGGAATGCGCTTTGGATCAGACCGGCCGTGTGCAGACGATTGACTAGAGAGGAAGCGATCAACAGCTTTCTTGAACCGACGAACGTCTTTCTGAAAGAAAGGTGTGAAAGGAATTCTGCACACGGTGGTTAAACAAACAATAAACGAGCATCACTTGACCGGAGGGGTTTGGTCGAGCTTAGAAAAGGGGGATTAACGCGTCTGCTTGAAAGTTGGACTACACTAACACTTTCTGCTGGTCCCATCCACAATCCAAGTTAGGGCTAACATTTTTTTTAGAAGCATAGTACCTACAAAGACGAAGAACTCAGGTACACTCCCCTATGGACAAAGCTTAACTGACTATGCTTCAGTCTCATGGTGACTTTGCCCATCTGAGTATCACCAGACCACGATTCAACGAACACGGTTGATCCAGAATTTAAACTCCGAAATTTAAACTGTTCAGAAAAAATTTAAAATTTTCTGGAAAGTCATACATGTTACATTAAATATTCTGATTTTTGTTTCATTTGGATAAATCATTTATGATTAAATAGCTTTCACTGAATATAAATAGCAATTAAATCATAAACCAGTAATCCAAATGAAACAAAACTTTCACTGAATATACAATGGGACATATATGTCCTCGGTTTTTTTTTTCAAATTTTTCTGGATAGTTTCAATTTTATGCTTGAATTTTAGATCAACAGTTTTCATTGGATCGTGATCTGATGGCAGGAGACTTTGTGAAATAGATACGCCTTGCACACGAGCATATCCAATAATGAAATCATGCGTAAAGTAGATTATATGTTTATTATTGCGACCTATAATCTTTCAATACCAGTTACAAAATATGTGTATAATTTTAACTTACCACCAAGCTAAACTTTCAAGACTATTTACCGATCTAAAAGTTTATATAAATATGCTTATCTAATCAGACACGAGAACGCACTATTAAAATATTTATTAGACCATCTAGTTTAGATATCTCTAACATGATATTAAAAATATTAAAATAGATACGAACACACGTATACACACATACAAATATATACATAAAACTCTATAAGTTAGGTAATTATAAAAAAAAAATCATGGAGAATTTTTATACTACAAGAAGAGGTTTTTAAATCTCCCATCACACAATTTTTTATTAATAGACATTGGAGTTGTATAATAAATAATGATATAATTAATATTAGGAACATTCAAATGTGCTTAATTAAGAACATTAATTGATAGAAAACTATACCCTATAAGATTATAGTATGATAAAAGTAATTCACAAATAAGTATATATTTTCATTATAAATATATTTATTATAATTTGCCCCGGGTCAAAAATATGTTTAGACCAGCCCTGATACACACACCCTATTTCTACAAGCATTTTTCAAACCGAGACCGTTCTTAAAGCGCTCGTGAGAACCACCCGGTCTACACCTTCGAGTTAACACAATAAATTAGTTAGATGAACGCTTACGATCGAACCAAATATGGTAGTCAATATAGTCTGTTTAGCGTTCATTTTCTTATGAAATTTGATCATATGAAAATTTCAGGTAGTGTCGACTCCAGATAAAATCAATTAGCTCAAACTCCGCGCAACATCTTACCGATGATGGGTCGAACTTTTTTATCCCATGGAAGAAGAGTGATTGCTGACGGTGTACGGGCAATGTTGTAGAACATTCCTTGATAAACACTAAAATTATTAAAATACTAGAAAGTTAAAAAAAAAACTTCATGCTCGTTTATAGCAATAAAATTCGAATTTCTAGTCCTAGGAATGAAAAATATAGTCTCGTATTCTAAAAATCATTTATTAAAACATAAATCATTACTTTCACATAGGCCACAAATTTTATCATGTGTTCATTAAGTTCTACATGTGGAAGCAGAACACAAACATTTGTATGTCAATTTGTAGTTTTCTTACATGGGAGACGACATTTTTTTCCAACCTGGACCATATGCTTTTAGGAGCCTATTTGAATATCTATGATGTAATAGAGTTTTTGTTTCTCCAAGGAACAATTCATAAGATTCACAGATGGGTTTTATTATGGACTTGGACTTGATATATTGTAGAAATCCTACTAGAATATAGAACCAAAGATGAAAAAACCCTTTTCTTAGTTCTTTAGTAGGGGAGTGTACTTAAACAAAAAACATTTGATTTTTATGATTGGTCCCTCAAAAGAATATCCAATCATAGACTCTTGTGTTTTATATATACATTGGCACCATTACATTTTCACTCATTGAGTTACACCGACACATGTTGGAATTTGGAAATATGCCCTATAGACAATCATGTGGTGATGGTTTTTCACTATTTATTCATGAGTAGTTAATATTTTTCTTGAACATCATCATTGATATATGTCGACTTGGTTGTGGAACTACCTATTGGATGATGGGTTTTCTAATGGTCCTAAGCAACAAGGTTATGACGGCATATATCCTTCGACTAGTCTACAATTTGACTTATACCTATGATGCACAACTCATGGGCATGATGACGTCGACTTATAGTATTGACTCGGTGATGTAGATCACCTAGTCAGATAGACCTACTTTGAGATGTAATGAGATATTTGTAACTTTTTAGTGGCAAGTACAATGTGTATATGTCATGTCCTAAAACTAAGGTGTTCGCACGTTCTCGAGTTGTCAACCGACTTGCTTAGGGTATACAACTCCGTAACTAGTTCGTTACAAAGGTATGTTTCGCATTAGTCGGGAAGCAAGCTATGAGTCGTGGTGACAAAGATGTTACTTGGCCCTACGACTCGGAGAGATATTTACTGCGCCCTCTCGAGTGATTATATTTTGAAAGCATGGTGATGCGAATCGAATGAAGAGTTAACCCGGTTTTAACAATTATTTTACAAGATCGAGTAAAAATGTAGAGCTATCAACGAGGATGAAAAGCACTCGGCTTGACCTTGCCAGTGTAAATCGTAAGGCAAAAGGAATGTAGCATATGACAAATTTCTAGTTCCGCCAAGATTACTTTACGTCAAATCGGGGAATAGCATGTTCTGCCAGATTCCGCTGCCGACTATCGACTTAAGGGAGTACCATACCTGGTAAGTTAAGCCGTGACCAAGTAATCCTGATAGACAAACTGTTGTCCATGACCTCGTCGCTTCTTCATCTTGTCACATAGTTTTCCTCCAGGAGACTAAACTCCAAATTGTGGACCCTTACACTGCTTGTTACCTGGGATGGTAGACTGCTAGGCTTTGCCAGCGCCCTGCCCTTGGGACCAGAGGAGGAATCCTCCTTTTGTGGGATGAAAACATGATCAACATCACCGATGTCCAAGCCACCGAGTTTTGCCTCTCGGCTAAGATAACCTCGATACACTCTGGTGCTAGTTTTAAGATCACAACGGTCTATGGTCCTACGCTTTCCTCGCGGAAGGAAGACTTCTTTGCCGAGCTCTTGGCGTCAAAACCTACCGCGGGCACAATGTGGTTGGTCCTTGGTGATTTCAACCAAATCTTTAGAGCGAGAGACAAAAACAACACCAACATCAATAGGCGGCGAATGAACAAGTTTAAAGCTACACTCGACAATTGTGACCTCAAGCCTATACATTTGCAAAACCGACGCTACACGTGGTAAAATGAACAAGCAAACCCCACCATGTCTAGGATCGACGGTGCTTTTTGCATCCGGAATGGGACCTTAGTTTCGGGAACCACATCCTTCACGGCCTAATCTCCTCGCTATTCGACCATTGCCCCCTTTTGCTTGCCGATGACTCCGGGCCGCGCCGTCCACGCTCTTTTCGCTTTGAAAACTTTTGGACGTGCCTTCCCGGTTTCAAGGAGATTGTCACGGAGGCTTGGACCATGCATACGCCACACCAAGAGCCATGTCAAATCCTCTTCCACAAGCTTAAAAAAAGGGCCAAATTAAAACGGTGGAGCCAAAGCTTCTTCTCTGACGCCAAGATTCAAACGCACATGGCCCTCCTCATTATCCTACGCCTTGATGAGGCCCAAGACTTTCGGCCTCTATCTCCGGAAGAAGAGACCTCCATGCTCGCCTCAAGCGGAAAGTTATAAGCCTTGCGGTGGTCGAGCGCTCAAGAAAGAAGCAATGCTCACGTGTTACTAACATTCGGGAGGGAGATGCAAACACCAAATATTTCCATATACGTGTCAATGCGAGAAGGAGGAAAAACTACATCCACCGGCTAAGACATAAACATGGTTGGGTCACGTCACATGAGGAAAAAGAGGAAATTGTGCATGATCACTTCCATGCAGCTATGAGAAGAGGCCCACCCCAAGAGCTAGACTTCAATTGGGAAACCTTTGTTCACCCAAATTTTGATCTTGGAGAAATGGATGCGCCGTTTACGGAGGAGGAGGTGCTCCGCGCCATCAAGCAAATGCCGGCGGATAAGGCTCCAGGTCCCCGACGGTTTCACCGGTGCTTTCTTTAAAGCAACTTGGGACACAAGGCGGATGTCATGCGTGTCATTCACCTCTTTGGCAACCTACACCTCCGACAACTTTCATTGGCTAAACTCGGCTAATGTTGTTCTCATACCGAAAAAGGAGGGGGCCAATGCATCTCGGATTTCCGCCCCATTAGCTTGATACACGCCATCGCCAAAATCATTGCCAAAGTCTTGGCTACCCCTAGCCCCTCACATGAACACGTTGATCTCTCCCGCTCAAAGCGCATTCATAAAAAATAGAAGCATCCACGATAACTTCATGTTCGTGAGAAACTTTGCTAGGAGGCTTCATCGCAACAACACTCCGGCGCTCCTCTTCAAGTTGGATATTCGAAAAGCTTTTGATGCCGTCCGGTGGACTACCTTATCGATCGTCTAAGATAGCTTGGCTTCCCGAGTCGGTTTTGTGATTGGATCTCCGCCATTCTCCGTACTTCCACTTCGAGGATCCTCCTAAATGGAGTGCCTACCGCCCCCATACGGCACGGTCATGGACTTAGGCAAGGCGACCCGCTCTCTCCGCTACTATTCGAACATCGCGATTGATCCACTCCAACAAGTTCTTGAGCTTGCCACGACTAGAGGAGACCTCTCTCGCCTTCGGGGGCACGGTGCTTTCTTTAGGATTTCTCTCTATGCGGATGACGCCGCCATTTTTATGGCCCCAATCAAGGAGGAAATTACCAAGCTCACGCACATCCTCACGTCTTTCGGCGATGTCACGGGGTTGTGCACAAACATGCAAAAGACATCCGTTGTCCCCATCCGTTGTGGCGCCATTGACTTAGATGATGCTCTACAAGCTTTCCCGGCTTCTAGGACCGGTTTCCCCATGCGCTATCTTGGCAACTCAAGAGGGTGGACCTCCAACACCTTGAAGACAAGATTGCCGGCAAGGTACCCATGTGGCGGACAAATACATCAACTCGGCGGGGAGGAGGGAGTTGGTTAGGTCGGTTATGGCCTCCCAAGGCATTTTCCACCAAACCTCTTTCAAGTTGCCTCCCGGTTTCATCAACAAGGTCAACAAAATCAAGCGCTCTTTCCTTTGGGCGGCCTCCGACAAGGTTTCCGGTGGCAAGTGCAAGGTTAATTGGAAAAAGGTGTGCCGCCCAACCGAGCTTGGTGGATTGGGGATACTAGACACGGAAAGAATTGGGGCGGCCCTTTGGCTACGTTGGCTATGGCTTGAGTGGACGGATACCTCAAAGCTATGGATCGGTATGGGCAACCCATGCACAAGTGAGGACTACGACCTCTTCTATGCATGCACCAATCACTATTGGTAACATCACAAGGCGCTATTTTGGGACTCCCCTTGGTTGGACGGACGTAGAACTCGTGACATCGCACCCCTCATCTACTTGATCTCGAAGCGGAAAAAATGGTGTGTGCAAAAGGCCATGCAAGATGATGCATGGATAAACCAAATAAACACTTCCGACGGGGTCACTCTCGCCCACATACAACAATTCGTTGCCCTTGGACCTCTCTACAACAAGTGCACCTTCATGAAGACGCCCCGACACCATCACATGGACCATGTCCTCCACGGGATCCTACACGGCAAGTTCGGCCTACCACCCGCAATTCATAGGCACCACCTCATCCAACATGAAGAAGCTTGTGTGGAAGGTTGGGCGCCTCCCAAATGCAAATTCTTCGCTTGGCTTATCATCCAAAACCGGGTTTGGACGGCGACCGATACGACGGAGGGGTTGGCCAAATTGTGATCTTTGCCCACTTTGCAAGCAAACGAGAGAGACGGCCGCTCACCTTTTGTTCCAATGCCGGTTCGCTAAGCTCATTTGGTGCATGGTGAAGGATTGGCTTCACTTATCATGGTTGGACGTGAGCTCTTGGGACAACTTCAATTGTGTCCAAGATTGGTGGACTCATATGACCGTGAATGACTCCGCTAGGCGAAAGGCGATTGCATCCCTCACAATGCTTATCTCTTGGGAATTATGGACCGAGCGCAACGCTAGAGTGTTCCGGCACAAGTCCACCTCCCTTCGATCATTTTGGGGAGGATCAAAGACGAGGCACAAACATGGGTCAAAGCGGGTGCCAAGCATTTGGAGTTTATTCTACCGGGAGATTAATCTCCTATCTAGCTTTTGGTTGGGCCTTATGGTCGGTGATGTAAACAATGTTTAAGCCTCTAACTCCTTCTTAATTAATATATAGAGGCAAATCTTTTGCCTCATAAAATTCAAAAAAAAACTCTCTCGGATGGGATCCGAGTGAATCGGGCCTACTCATGTTGGATCTGAGTCGTATCGGAAAAGTCCTTCATGGATAAAATATGCATATACCTCGGATTGGAGTCCAATCAGTACACAAGTGTTGTGTGGCCCGAGGAGATGTCTACATGAGGTGGAGGCGACACGAGTTTGTTTTAAACGTTTTGAAATCCCTAAACACCACCTCTTCCCGAGTCGTGGGACTAGATCTACCAATCCACTGTGCAAATTTCCATGCGGGCTTCGACATACAGAATTACGATCACATGGATTTAGCAAAATCAATTAAATACAAGTCCTGTAGCATGTAGAATTTTGTTCTCGATTGAATTTTGGTCGTTGCTACAATCATCTACCAAAATCAACCGATTTTTTTGTTATAAACAATCACGACATAACTGCCTTGAGGTTTATGCATTCAAATTTCAATATTATACCATAATATGGTGCCATAACACTCGGCTTAGTTGATGGCTTGATGCTACCATATTGTTATCCCTTCTACCATCTTTGTCTTAAGAGGGTTTACTCTTTTATTCCTATCAGTAGATGAGCGTGAAATCCAAAATATACTATAGTTGAGTTTGACACCACTTTCGCCAGGCGGGGGAATGGTTTTTTTTTCTTCCCAAAAAAAGGGTCGAGTGAATGACCAACTTTCCTAGGAAATATAGTGCATACTCGGGCTTCACCTTGGAAAATGGCCGAGCATGCCAGGAAAATATCAAGCGAAACTATCTTAGCAAAGGAAACGGTATTTGCACGATCGGAGGTGGAGGCAGCGGCGCATCCCTCGTGACTTGCGCACGAAAGGACAAAGCACTTGACGTCTCGAGCCAACTACCTACCTGCGCTCGCCATCACTTTCCGGCTAGGAAAGCAAAAGGTTCCAAGAACCTTCGTGCAACCATCCATTTCTTTTTACCAGGATAAGCCAACACGACTCGCAACCTTTTCCTTTCTTTCTTCTTTTCTGAAGCACGACTCGCAACCTGCAAGTTGCAGCAAAGACACTCGCTCACTCGTCCCCGGCGCTTTCTTTTGGCCATAATTTTATTAGTACCATTTCGCATGGCGTAAGTTAATGTACTAAAATAATTATAGTGTGCTGCTATAAAGTATTTGGCCATAAGTTTTGCTTAACACAGCTCCACCTCGACGCATGGCGTAATTACTGCACTATACCATTTCGCAGCGATGGTGTTAAGGCGTATCGTCAGATTCAGTAGGGTATGTAACTTCAGCTGGTCATCTGCTGCTGCAGGTACATGTACCGAAGGGAAACGAAGCGAGAGGTGCACGCACCCGTACAGCCGCTAGCCAAGGTGCAACGCACCGACCGGCGAGGCCACACCAGTTGGGAGATCAGATTCAGTTGGCGGCCGGACCACCCCCGGCGGGCCAGCGAGCGAGTGACACACGGCGGGCCGGCGGCGCGGGGCCAGTCCGAGCGTCACACGAAATTCTCTGCTCCAGTCACGCCCGCCACGCCGGGCCGGGGGTCAGTGGGTCGGGTCAGGGTCGCGCCCACGACGCACTACACCGGC